>CM053789.1:22960000-23245000 GCA_028749045.1 Cupressus sempervirens
AAATAAAATGAACATAATCATATGGTATTATAATCATCAAAATATATTCAAAAGAAGTGAGGCATAACATATTGCATAAGCATAACTGATTGAGAATGGACATGACAGAGGTAATTTCTATTGAATAAGAGGCAAAACAACTAAATAGAGTATTTGCAGAAGATGAGAAAAAGAGAGAGATCCCTTGAACAACAAAAAAACTTGCCTTTATAGGGTGTAGGCATAACCCAGATACAACCTTGAGTCTAAACTCCCTTAATCATGAGATTAGGTTACAGGTGAGAGCAATAAATGAGAATCAGAAGAGAATCAGATCATGAAGTGCAATTGCTCCTACACATTATAGAAATAACAAGGGAAAGCATGCACTCGACAACAAGAGATAAAATCAAAGCTAGATCAATCATGATATGCATTTAAGAAGCATGGAGTGCAACAACATTGAGGATATCAAAAAATGGTTGTAGATGATGAATCATTTCTCCTTAATCTTTCCAACTACTGCATGTTTACACTTACCTCGTGCTAGATCAATCAAATCAGAAAGTCAATTGAAGTCAATCATTCAACCTGCCATGTGGTGCCATGCCCTTGAAACATTTTTCCACCTCACCCAGTCTTCTTCTTTATGTTGTTTACCTCTTTGTAACTTGTTTCTTCTATTAGCTGCTTGAACCTACGAAACCATGATCTTCCTTGTTTTATGCTTATCACTACTTCATAGCTTTTTAAAAATTTATCCCCTTAACTATTGTGACCTTGTACTCAATGTTAAATTAACTTTTCACACCATCGTCATGGTTTGGACTTAACAATCCTCTAACCGTGTGATGATGCAAAATCAATTGTTATGCCTTTATCAACCCTTCACAACCTTGAATTGAGTGTGACATAAAATGTATGCAACCCTATGACTATTAAGAACTTAATTGTCGGCATCACCATTTACATAGATGCAACTTTAATATTGATTGCAACTCAGACACTTGCGACTGTGCAATAACCATATCTTGACTTTCACGTTTACCTTTATCGCTCCATCAGAATTGCCAAACATGAAACCCAACTGGAACATGCAATGCTAAGAAGACCATTATATGCTTATGATTCCCTATTCATAGCTTCACAACATAAAATTTTCATAGATCATTTTAGCCCATGATGGTGTGATAACCTTCTAAAACTAACTATTTCCTTTTGATCGCAACTCTACCACCTTATTCCTCTACTGACCGTGTTGACCTACAAAGTTGTGAAAACAACTCTAAACTGTTGATCACTCCATCATGACCATCATATGATCTTTTACACTAACTATTGCAACCATTCAAATCCATCTGATGATTGCTATTGCATTATTGAAATTCAAATCATTAACCTAAAGGTTAACCCTGTGATGGTGTGCTTAAAGGATTTCTTTGCTTTGCACCCTTAACCAGGATTTAATTGTTTGACCATGTGATGAAGCAACCAAGGGGTTTCACCACATCATAGCCTAAACTCTAGTTAGCCTTTATCCTCCTGCGATGATGCAAAGGCATATGAATCTAAACCACTAGAGTTAGACTTTGCGACATTGCAACTCGAATCTTCTTGCTAGCTTTCTAAGCTGTGAAGCTATGCTAACTGTTGAGATTACCATGTCACACCTTAATGAACCCTTTGACAGTTATGTAATGAATTAGAGTGATGGAGCAAAAAATGGTTTCACATTTTCATGACTTGTATTTTCTCATTTGATGGAAAGGGATAAAAAGACTTAGGGGTATAAGGAATGAAGAAAGGTTTTTTGTATCCCTATTAGACTTGCATGGTAATAAATGAATAGTCAAATAAATTTAGACATGGCTATCACCCTAGATAATTGAATTTTAGGAAGGGGGGCAAAAATGGTTAACATTTCTAGCAACTTAGAGGGATGCTTTCTTGATAAGCATGGACTAGAGGCCTTTGAGCAATCCATTGGGCTGGAGTTACACAATAACTCTGATCTACAAAAAAAATGGGACCCCTACAATTGAAAAACTTCAAAACTTGCTATCTCCTAGAGAATAACCTATGCCCTTGCCCTTATCAAAAATAGGAGAACTACTCTAGTATATATAGAAACCTTTTAAACTCCTCTAGAAGCAAGGTTTAAGGTGAATTCCATTAACTAGAATTGGTAGAATATCACTATCAGGCCTGGATAGCTAAAAAGCATTGCCTCCTTACAACTAGTGATAAGATAATGGCCACTCCACATAGCATCAAATTTGGAGTACCTACTAGGTTTAGCTCTATCTGCATCCCACTTGAGAAAAAGGTCTCCTTCTTTGAAAACTCTGGCTATAGCCTTCTTGTCAAAACTTCTTTTGACTTGTTGCTGAAGTGCCTCAAGTGTATGTATAGCTTTCTATCTCTTCTCTTCTAGTTCAATGAATTCTACTAACATGACTATCATAGCATCATTTTCTGCAAGCCCCAATTGATGAGCCAACTCAAAGAGAGGGGAAATCTAGTGAAATAGGAAGCTTGGCTTCTTGTCCATATATTAGCATAAAAGGCAAGTTCCCAATTTCTCTCTTGGGTGTAACTCTATCAACCCAAAGGGAAATTCTCAACTTGGCATGCCAACACCTTTGGTTATCTTCAATTATCCTCTTTATTATTCTGATCAGGTTTTTATTAGAGGATTCAACCAAAACATTCCCTTGGGGATAATAATTTGAGGAAGTACTCAAATATATTCCATGTTCCAGAGCCCAAGAGCATATACAAGTTCCAACAAAAGATTTGGCATTATCTAATATGATAGTTGAAGGAACACCAAACCTAGTCACTATCCCATCAAGGAACTCAACCATTGAAGCTTTTGTTACATATCTCAAAGCTACTACTTCTATCCATCTCATGAAATAATCTGTGGCTTCCAAGATCCATTTGTGTCTGGAACTAGTGGGTGGGTTTATTGGACCAATAAAATCAAAGCCCCATTAAGTAAAAGGTTGGTCCACTTGAATAAGATGGAGAAGAAGGGCATCCAATCTTTTCTTTCTTGAGAAGAATGCATATTTCACACATTTCCTCTCCCACTTATGAAAATCGTTGAATAGGGTTGGCCAATAATAACCAACCCTCATTATCTTCAAAACTATAATCTTGGCTGAGAAATGACCACTACCAGGGCCATCGTGAAACTCTTTTAATAACCTATAATCATATCAGTCTGGATACACCTTAACAGGTCTCCATCAGAATCCTTTGTAAATAATATTCAATCCACCAAGATATAGGGAATAGACTATAATCTAAATTGTCTTCTCTTGGCTCTATATAGACCTTGGGGATATCTTCCCTCCATCAAGAAGGTAGTCATATCATGCACCCAATCAATTTGATTCTCATTCTCTATTGGTTGCTTACCTCATATTAAGAGGGCAACCTCTTCAGGTGTCTCAAATGATGAGGCCATTTTCTCACACAATCCCTTGCCTCTCACAAGCTTGGTGATTTTAATATCAATGCCATATTCCATGACTTTGGTAATCCATCCAGCTCTCTTTTCATTGATATCCTTACTCGGGAGGAACTACTTTACACTTGCATGTGGGACCAAGAGATGGACCTTGATATGAGATAAGAGATGTCTAAAATTTTATAGGGCCCTTACAATAGAAAATATTTTCTTCTCTACATAGCTATATCTATCCTCATAATCTTTAAGCCCTTCACTAAAGAAAGCAATGGGCTGCTCCGAATTCTCTTCATTTAGCTATGTTAGAACATCTAATATACTCAAATCTAGTCCAAGAGAATACAGGATGAAATCTCTACCAAACTTGGGATTGACAAGAGTGGGAGCTAATGCAATTGATTTCTTAATCTCCTCAAAACTAGTCATTTCTTCCTTGTGTAATACCCCAAAATTGGCTCATTGCCATGATACCAATTTTGGTCTATTTTTGATCAATCCTAAGACCTATTCTAATATGCAATTCTTATTCTGCTACTCCCTACTTGACTTAATTGTCAGATGTAGAAAACCCTAATCTGCATTTATCATGCTTATTATTTAATTCCTATAGTATTTACTCATATTAGTCACATTAAACTTATTGATTAATAATTAATTTAATTATTAAGTATTTATACTTTAATTAAATTAAATTATATCCTAAGGCTAATGTACTATGGAATTAAATTTATTTAATTTAATAAATAGGCCTTTTTTAATTAATTAAATGAAATTATTTAATTAAATGGAGAACTTATTTCTAATTAATTAAACAAAGTTATTTAATTAAATGGGAAGTCATTCCTAATTAATTAAATGAAGTTATTTAATTAAATAAGAAAAGTGCCTCTAATTAATTAAATAGAATTATTTAATTAAATAAAAAAGGTAATTATGAGAGCATATCTCATTTTATTAAATTAAATATCTCTCCAAAATCTCTCTTCAGTTCAAAAAAGGAAATTCCCAGTTCATTGCTGATCAAATTAGAAATGAATCAGATCACTTACTCTGACACTAAAGTCTATCTGAGTTGACTGACTCTTATACTTAAATCTGAGCTAGTTAACTCCCTTTGATTTGGGAATCTTCTTTTATGACTGAACTTCATTTTCAATCCCAACCATTGATTGAAATCAATCTCAACTGTTGATGGATTCTAGGAAAGTCTATTTAAGAGACCCTCATTTCCTCATTACAGGGGTTGAATTCTTATGCTATCGAATTGCTGCTACATTTTATACTGATTTAAGTTCACATATTCTCATATATTTACATTCTTATCTTAATCTCATTTAGTTTAAATATACATATGCTTAATCTAGTTTCTTTTATATGTTCTTAGAATATATTGCATATCTCATTTAGATTACCTGCATATCATCTATATTAATTGCATTCAAATCCCTCATTCTTAGAAGGTCTGGTTGCCTACACCTCAAATCTGAGGACATTAATTAGGCAAATCCTTCTAGATAGAAGGCGACAAGTCGCTCTGTTGGTTCATTCTGGATGTGAACTATTCCATGTTTATCCCAGGATGATTTTGCAGCTAATGACTATGTCGAAGTGTCTGTGAGGTTCAAAGGCCAACATTTCATAGGTACACCTTGGTCCAAGTGAACATCATAATCTTCTTTAACATGGATGTGAGAGGTTTCACCATAGAAGCAAGATCAGGAATAAACTTTCTCACAAAGTTGATCCTACCAAGAAAGCTTTGCAATCATTTCTTGTGGTTGGGAAGTGGAAGAGAGAGAATTTCTTCTACCCTCTTTGGATCTATTTCTAGTCCATCTCTTGATACAATGTGTCGTAGGAGCTTTCATTGATCAGTGGAAAACACACACTTTTTTGGGTTTAAAGACACACCATATTCCCTGTATCTAATGAATACCTACCTCAAATGATCAAAATGATCTATTGCATGTTTCCAAAAGACAATTATATCATCAAGGTATACCAACACAAAATTCTCCAACACACCTTTGAAGGTCATCTCCATTGCCTTTTGAAATGTAGCACTTGCATTGGTTAGTTTAAATGACATTTTACAATAGGCATAGGTACCCCATTTGGTAGTGAAGGTTGTCTTAGATCAGTCTGACTCTTGGACTAACACCTAATTATAGCCTAAAAAACCATCTAAGAAAGAAAGCCTCTTTGAGCCACTAATCTTGGATAGAATTTGTTCCATAGAAGGAAGGGGATGGTGATTTTTAAGAGAAGCCTTACTAAGATCCCTACAATTTACACATAGTCTAATTTCTCCATTCTTCTTCCTAAAAGGGACAAGATTAGCGACCCATGAAGAGTGCTTAATAGGGAAAATGATATTAGCCTCTATGAGTTTAGACAAAATTTTCTCATTAAAGGTTCAATCTTAGGGTTAACTAGCCTCTATTTTTGTCTAACAAGTTTTGTATCATGATTTAAATCTATAGTATGCTGGAATAAGCTTGAGTCAAAGCCCTTTAAGTCTTCATATGTCCAAGCAATAACATCACTTAATTCTTGACATAATTTAATGAAAACTTCTTCTTTAGTCTTAGTGCATACCTTTCCCAATTTGAGAGTCTTTCCATCAATAATGATGACAAGCGTGTAGTCATCTCTCCTTGTAGTTAGATTCAAACTTTTGCCTTTTTCTTGAGCATTAAAGTTGAATATGCCTTCTAAAGTGACTAGGCCTTTAGGCAATTTATTGGAGTTAAGATTTAAAATCTAGTCTCCATACTGACATTGCAGGTTAGACCAATTTTTAGTAGAGAACTCTAATTCATTTTGTAGGAAATTAACAATTTGCAAAACTGAATCAAATACTTGCTAGTTTTTGCAATTATCTGGGACAATAAGCCTTATAAAAAGTCTAATCTATTGCTCCTTTACATCAACACCATGCTCTGGTATGTCCTAATGAGCACCAATTGCTGCAAGCCTATCAACATGTTTATTTTTATTCCTAGTGACACTTTGAATGTTGAATGCCTGAAAGCCTTCAAGAAAATCCAAAACTCTATGCTTGTATGACTTGAGAAGGTTGTTCTTTGTGACATTCTGATTCTTGATCTAATTTACAACCAACTCCCTATCCCCAAATACTTTCAAGAATTTTATGCCTCTTCTTTGTGCAAGTTGGAGACCTTAGATCAAGGCTTCATATTCAGACACATTATTAGTACAACTGAATTGGAGTCTATAAGAACAAAATATTTCTCAAAATTAGGTGAAACAAGCATTACACTAGCACCTAAACCAATTTTGTTCCTTGATCCATCAAAGAACATATTCCATAATCCATTGGTATCTTCTTTTTCTTTCATGAGATTGGGAATAGGAGCATCCACCTCAAAGATACAATAAGTTCCAAGATCTATCTCCTCAGATTCCTATATTGGGTGAAATTGATAAGCAATGACCCATTCATCCAAAAGATAATAAGGTACTTTTGCTAAAGAAGTGGCATGCTCATGAGTCATGCATTCCTCATCTTCTTCTCGGATTGTGCAATTCATATTTATGGGGTTGGGAGTATAAGTTTCTATGTGATTAATGGCCAATGGATTAGAGTTTATGGAAGCCTTCATTCCATATCTTGTCCTAAAGAACATATAGGACTAGTTATATGTAATGTAACCACTAATTTGTGCAGTAAAATCCCTAGATAGGTAGACAAAAAAATATGGAGGGAGCTCATCAACTAATATATCTTGTGTGATAGTACAACCAAGACATGCATGTAATATTATCTTCATATCTTTAAACACTCCTACTATTGTGATAGAGCTTCCATCCAACTAAAGAACTCCCTTAGCCAATTCCTCATACTAAATGCCAAGGCTATTAGCCACACGCTTTGGCATAACTGAGCTGCTAGCTCCTGAGTCTATCATGCAGTTGTGAACAAACTTATCTCCTATACTCAAAGATAGATAAAAGGGGGAAGGCTTACTCTTCTTACTTATTTCTTCCTCCCTTATAGGTTGCAAAAATCTTGGTTCTCCTTCCATGGTGGCTGGTCTATCTTTCACTTTTATAGCCTTTAGTTCTTGTTGCAACAATTCCAATTGAGATGGCATTGCAAGAACATCCCAAATAGGAAAACTTATATTTGTCCTCTTCATTTAACCTACAATGTTGAGAGGAGTGTATGTTGTCTTGGATAGAACCTTAGTCATTACAAGGTCTAATGCATGGAAAGGAGAAACATGTGGCTCTTTAGTCCTCTTGTTACTTTGATCTTGCAATAACCTTCTATTGTACATTCACACTTGTGGTCTATGGAATAGTCCTTGAAGTTGTAGCCTGACCTGACAAGGAGGATAAAACTTCCTCTACAACTCTCCTTTTGCTTCTAGTCTTGTAGGCTATCCCATCATTACTATCATGATTTAGATGATAGTAATCTTCATGTTGATAATTTATGAAAGTGTAGTCCCCTTGTTCCTAGGATTGAAAACCAATAGTGGGTTGATTGACATCATATTGGTGTCATGTTGTTTGTTCTTGTGTAGTCAAGGCTTGAGAAGGATCTACTCTATGGAAGATACATTTTTCATACGAGAAATTACAACCTGAACAATACTCTTATTCTTGAGCCAAATTATTTTGAGCATCTACAACCCTTACTAGATTTGCATTTGCATTTACAGGGGCAACATTACCCATAAATCTATTTTGATTAAATGGGACATAGCCTTGACTCTAATTTGGTGGCCTATTGAATGGAGGATTCTAATAGCTGGTCTGAAAAGTCCTACTACCTTGAGCTTGTTGTCTTTTAAGAGTCACCAATTCATTGTTCATTTTTTGTATCACCGCATTTGCATCCTAAAATATTTTATCTATGTCTGAGTTATGATCCTTGATTTTATCTATTTTTTGCATCATAGTCTGCATCATGGCATCAATTTTATCTATTCCATTTGAATATGTGGAAGCCAAAGGGATAACAACAAGAGGATGGCTTGTGGATGTGGTAGGAATAGGGGCAAGAAAGTCATTGGAGTCCTAGGAGATAGGTTCCTTCCTTGTATCAAGATGCTTTCTACTTTTATGGCAATTTCATATGTAGCTAGTAAATTATCCCCTCCCATGACTTGTAAAGTAGTAGAAATATTGTTAGAAATTTTTTTAGTGCTCCCCTCACGAATCATGACAAGGGCTTAACTGCCTCATGTGTACTATAAGTTGAGTGGTTGTATTGGGCATTGAAAGATCGGTCTTTTGGTGCAATGAAAACCCCACTCTAACAAGTTGTATTAGAGCTTGGTCATAGGTTCTAATCTTTAGACCCTCAGGTAATGCTAAGGGAGAGATTGTTAGAAATTTTTTTAGTGCCCCCCTTGGGATTCATGACAAGGGCTTAACTACCTCCTGTGTGCTATAAGTTGAGTGGTTGTATTGGGCATTGAAAGATCGGTATTTTGGTGCAACAACAACCCCACTCTAACAAATATCACTATTGGAAGCTCTTAGGTAATGTAAGAAAGAATTACCAGGGGAAGGTTTCACTATAGTAGGTATTCTATCCCATGTATTTTGGAATCTATAATTAAAATCTATCATATATTCATGGGGTGTTGTCTTAATCGTAGTTAGCTACTCTAAAAGTGATAGGTGATCACTCTTATCCTCAAAATGTTTGCATAATATTTCTCTTAACTCATCCCAGTTAGTGATAGAGTTATGTGGTAATCCCCTATACCACTGTATGGATTTTCCTTTTAATGATGAGGCTAAAAGTCAAACAATAACATCATCCTCTATAATACCATGTATATTGCAAATATTTTAAATTTCTTGAATGTTTTCTATAGGAGAAATGGAAGTTTCACTAGTAAAATTAGGTATACTCTTAAGAGAAGATACTAGGATATCATGTATTTGGGTTAAGATGTGAGGAATGCCACCACTAAAGGTAGAAAATAGATGATTCCTAGGGAGGGCCATGTGGAATAATGGTCTATTTAGATGAAAAGATGGTACCCTAGCTTGTGATCTATTAATAGGAGAAGTGGAAAGAGATCTAACAGGTGTACATGCTACTTCTAAACTCCTAACTGGTGATAGACAGAGTCTATTTCTTTCTCTTCCAGAATTTGAAAATGAAAGTTCAATATATTGAAAAGTACATCTAGAAGCTACAATTATGTTAGCTTTAGGCATGCATCACAACAACTTTGGTCTAGAAACCAAGATGTAGAGATGGAGTCACCAAGTTCTTGAATGAGAGCCTCCTAAAGACTAAAATGCTAAGAGCATCACTATCTCCTTAGCATTAATTTGAAGATCTTTTCTTTGACAGTGGTGGAGTCACCAAATTCTTGAATGAGAGCCTCCTTAAGCTGAAATGCTAAGAGCATCTTTATCTCCTCGGCATTAATTTGAAGATCTTTTCTTTGACTTAAGAAATGCTTCACCAAGCATGCCAAAAACTATTGACATGAAAGTTTGCACCCTTGCCTAAAGTTTTGACCTAAAGGAAACCTTGTATAACATGGAAACAATATCAAAAGTGTGAGACTTTGTAATTAGAGATTGAATCTCTAAAGAAGGTCTACTTCCTTACTATCAGGGTACATCTAACTATTTATTGAGAGGAAAAGGGAGAAGAAGATGCATAAAATCAAACTACCTATCCTAACCTAGAGGAGGGTGATACACCAAATAATATTTTTTGGTCTACTTCTCTCCAGTAATTACACTAAAATCCAATAGACTTATCAAGATACACCACTATCTACAATATTTTCAATCTCAATATCATAGACAATTCAAGAAGATAACACAAACATACAAAAAATACAATAGATTCACTTAGTAGATCAATTATCCAAAATGAACATAAACATATGGTATTATAATTGTCAAAATACATTTAAAAGAAATGAGGCATAACATATTGCACAAGTTTAATTGATTGAGAATGGATATGATAGAGGCAATTTCTATTGAATAAGAAGAAAAAAATTACATAGAGTATCTATAGAAGACCAGAAAAAGAGAGAGATCCCTTAAACAACACCAAAAATTTCCTTTATAGGATGTAGGCATAACCCAGATACAACCTTGAGTTTGAACTCACTTGATCATGAGATTAGGTCATAGATGAGAGAAATAACTAAGAATCAAAAGAGAATTTGATCATGAAGTGTAATTGCTCCTATACATGATAGAAAGAACAAGCAAAAGTGTCCACTCACTTGCAAGAGATCAAATCAAAGCTAGATTGATCATGATATGCATTAAGAAGCATGGAGTGCAACTAAATTGAGGATATCAAAAATTGGTTGTAGACGATGAATCATTTCTCCTTAATCTTTCCAACTGCTACATGATTATACTTACCTCATGCTAGATCTACCAATTTAGCAAGTCAAATCAAGTCAATCATTGAATTCGCCACGTAACACCACACCCTTGAAACATTTAACCACCTCACCCAGTCTTCTTCTTTATGTCATTGACTTGTATCTTCACCTATTCATGGCTTCATAACTTGTTTCTTCTATTAGCTTCTTGAACTTGTGAAACTATGATTTTCCTTGTTTTATGCTTATCGCTACTTTGTAACTTGTTTTTACTTTATCCCCTTAATTGTTGTGACCTTGTGCTCAATGTAAAATTGACCTTTTACACCATCATCGTGGCTTGGAATTTTTCAATCCTCTAACTACATGATGATGTGAAATTAGTTATTATGCCTTTTTTGCCCCTTCATAAATTTGAACTCAGTGCGACATAAAATGAATGTGACCCTACGATTGTTAAGAACTTAACTGTTAGCATCGACATTCGCACAGTCACTTTAAACCTTGACCCCAATGTAAGGAAACTTGGCAATAAAGAATATAACCATTTCCACATAACCCATAATAAATCTAAAATAAACACGGAATTAAAATCCACATGCAAGAGAATAGACAACATACCCACAAAATTGTGACACAAGATATACCCTGGGAAACCCTCATTGAGGGAAAAACCCAACCTCCAAAAGCATCCATCATCATGTATTATTTAGCAAAAAATACCATTGCCATACAACCATGGAAGCCTTCATGGCCATAGCCACAACCGAGCAAACTATGTGAACAAGCATGAATTCACACATCCCATGCCATGCTTTCAACCTTCACAAATACTCCCTTGGCTAACCTGTCAAGCCTTGTCCCGCTTGACTTTTGCCTTTTGTCTTCTCCTTGTCACTCTCTCTCTCTCTCTCTCTACAACAACTACCCTTGTGGCTGCTTATATAGTAGCAAGTCCCACAAAACCACCAAGTGGTATTACATAAACCATATGCTAAAACCATGTGCTACCTAACCCACCGACTCCACATTTAATATTAGGCATTTAATTCTTTTTCCCAATATTAAATAATTACATAAAATATTATCACAATGTTACAATACAAATCATCAAGAATATTCCATGGGAATCTTTACATGTTGCACGTCCATCTAGGCACAACATTACATAATAAAATAAAATAATAAAATAACAATATTATGCAATGTGTGCAACACCCATTATCTCAACAATCTCCCACTTGTTGTATACATTGCATAGGGTCAATCCGTAGCCACATAAATGAACAAGGGAACAATCCCTCCCAACACATCCACCATCATGGATCAAAATACACCAAGTGCTCCATCCTGGTACCCGTGACAAAATCAAAGTATCTAGCATCTCAAACATGAATGATCTCACCTCCTATTATGCTACTACCACTGGACATACATAGAAGCCATCCAAAGAGAAAACCACCCAACCTGTCACATTAGAAGATCATAAAATCCTGTACCAACTGAAATTCCAAGCACAAATAACCTGATCCAAAGGTAATCACATGTATCCATAGCTGTCAAAATATCCATAGCTGAAATAGCACCCACAGCAAGTGCCAAACCCATCCAACTATCCATACCTCAAAGGTATAACAAGTGAATCTCATATCACCGACATATCCAATCTGCAACCTACAATCACAAGCCTCAAGAGCAATACCTGCCACATATATACCAAGAAGCTCCCACTGCAAAAGATAATGTCAAATCTATAACCAATCCACTCATAACATCTCAAAGAAGTGAATCCATTTAGTATCAAGGACATCCACAATACATAAACTAATATCCTACAAGAACAACTCTCATAAAAAGTCTCCAATGCTCTCCCAAATTCTCCACAACCAACAGAGGAAAGAGATAAAGGAATAACCATGTCATCTCTCACATGACATGCATGAGCAAAAACCAGTGATCACAATCTCCAACCAATCTCAAATCCAATGTAGGCAAAACTGAACATCCAGGAAGATAACCAAGACCAGAGAAACCATGCAAATTATAACCTGTATCATGTCCTTCTACACACACCTCTAGATGTAAACTGTGAAAGTATGATCTCCTCCATAAAAACCCAACAAGAAGCCTCAACAACACCCAAACCATATCTTATAACTAATCATGGATGTAAGCCTCTCACAAGAAGATCAAACTCATAAAACTATTCCTAAACCAAGGAATAACCATTCCTAAATCCAAGGAATATGCCCAATATAAAACCATCTCCCAAACTCAACCAGCATAACAACATATGCACATGGAGATAACCAATGCTAAACCATCTCTCAAATGAAACCTCCAGAACTAACTCATGTACCATAGCTCAAGATCCATATCCATGAAAGACAAGCATAAATATAATGCAATTGAGAGAAACAATGGGCTATACCTCTCAAGTATCAAACTGCCGAGTAGACCAAGAGTGGGGAATGAGAATGCTCATCAAGATACCCAAGTCTCCAACCAAGACTCATCTATGAACAATCTCCTCTCAAGTCCATATCAGGTGACTGCCCCTCGGACTTCCTGTTGAAACCATCAACCATCCCAACAGATACTTCTCTAATCCAAGAGAAATCAGCATCACCACCGTCTCTAAGTATCCATGAGCACCTATAACCAATCAATCCATGCAAACTCCAAATGCAACATAGTAATATCATGAAGTATCCAGCTTATGATCAGTGTACTCAATACCAAGAAACGAAACCAAGATCAATGTCAAAGTTCCAACCATGGCCTCAGGAACATAAACATGACAACATGATCTTACCATCTCAACTAAAGAGATAACATGCTCCATATGAACACACCATAACATGTCACAACTCTAAACGCGTATCAAGAGTATACCATGACATAATAATGAAACCATCCTCATACCAAGGATAACATGCCAAATAAAAGCATAAATCACACCTTTGCCAAGAACCCTGTGAGTCCTCAAGATGCAACCATCTCCACACACCATGAAGAAAAACATCTCCACATACTAGGAAGAACCATCTCCATACACCATGAAGATAACCAAGAACTCCATGAGTCCTCAAGATCTAACCATCTTCACACACCATGAAGATAACAAGTGCACCATGCAAATGTCAAAGACACTTCTGCAGCAACAGGATCTAAGACAAACCTCCAACATCTGCAAACACTCAATAAATATATCAATGCCAACAACTCCCACTCAACCGTGGTACCAAGTCACCTATGGCATCATAAAATCCATCTCCTATATGAAGATCCAAATCAAACTAGGAACTAATCCTGCACTGTCACCCCATCATTGTCGCAAGCTCCCACTAAACCGTGTATCCAAGCTATCCATTACATCATGATGAAAAACCATCCTCTAACCATGAGAATCAACCAAGGCATCAAACCATCAAAGAACTCAAATGTGCACATCATGAGCTCCTCAAAAGAAACCAAATAACCATGATCCTCAACCAAGAAGATATACCACCATAACCAAATCAGAAAATCCAAGCTAATGAACATCAAGGATGTACCTGTATAACCAATCATGTCATGCCAAAATCCATGACACCATGATCACATCCATGAACCGAGCATCTATCTCTCAAAGTGTCCAACCTGTCAGCATAGTCAACCACAATCCTCTGCCATGATTGTACCTGGTAACAACATCTCATCCCTTCTACATGAAGAAAATAGTAAATCATGTGACTTAGGGCATAGACAACCCAAATTCAAGCCACCAATTTGAATATGCATCAATAATGAAAGATCAATGGGCAAAGACAACCCATAACCAAGCTATAAATGCAACCTGTAAGTATAGACTGCTTACAACACTGCACAACTTGTAGACCCAACAAGTCATCATGCATATCCAAATCCAAACACTGATAACCATATCATCATGAGACCAATTTGAAATATGAACTGAGTATACAATGATATCAAAACTTAAATCTCCAATGCCATAAACTCACAATGTTACCATAGTCAAAATATACCTATAAACTATTCAGATCAATATATCAACAAATAAATCATGCCAAACCTGCACCAAATCTAAACCAATTTGTAGAGCTCTCCAAGAGCTTTCTATTGACTACTTGAAGTTCAAAATTTGACTCCATATGCCCAAGTTATGCCCCAATTCCTGATCAAAATAAAGAACATCTAACTTTAGGGCTCTTAAAACCTGAAAAAATTTTAAAATCATAGAACCAAACCTACACCATGCTGTAGTGCTCTGAATTAGCTTTCCAACGCCTGTAAGAACTCTGAAATTCGATATTCTAAGAGAAAGTTATGGCCATTTTACTAAGACAGTCTTTTTACCATTTTCAGTACGATTTTTCATTTTCTAATTTTTTTCAGTGACGAAAATTCTGACGGGATTAAATTTGACGGCCATCATCGGCTGAAACCAAAAAACTCTTTCATTTTTTGTGAACATGGCCAAACTAGGGCATATTATATATCAAAATTTATGGAAATGTCGACCCGGATTCAGTGGTGAGGTCTATTTTTACACAGGAGGTCATTTCTACAAGCTACCCCCCAAAACTCTCATTTTAAATGAAACATCCGAAAAAATATTTTTGTCCAACAATTTCACATGCCCAAATCTTTTAACATCCCATCATAACAGCAAATCCAAAACCCTCAGATCTACAATAAATCATTCATATATCTTGCCCTTTCTTTTATACTCTCATGCATTCCCATGGATTCAATCTAGGGTTACAATAATAAAACCATAGCTCTGATACCACTTGTAAGGAAACTTGACAATAAAGAATATAACCATTTCCACATAACCCATAATAAATCTAAAATAAACACGGAATTAAAATCCACATGCAAGAGAATAGAAAACATACCCACAAAATTGTGACACAAGATATACCCTGGGAAACCCTCATTGAGGGAAAAACCCAGCCTCCAAAAGCATCCATCATCATGTATTATTCAGAAAAAAATACCATTGCCATAAAACCATGGAAGCCTTCATGGCCATAGCCACAACCGAACAAACTATTTGAACAAGCATGAATCCGCACATCCCATGCCATGCTTTCAACCTTCACAAATGCTCCCTTGGCTAACCTGTCAAGCCTTGTCCTGCTCGACTCTTTCCTTTTGTCTTCTCCTTGTCACTCTCTCTCTCTCTCTCTCTACAAAAACTACCCTTGTGGCTGCTTATATAGTAGCAAGTCCCACAAAACCACCAAGTGGTATTACATAAACCATGTGCTACCTAACCCACTGACCTCACATTTAATATTGGGCATTTAATTCTTTTCCCCAATATTAAATAATTACATGAAATATTATCACAATGTTAAAATACAACTCATCAAGAATATTCTATGAGAATCTTTACATGTTGCACATCCATCTAGGCACAACATTACATAATAAAATAAAATAATAAAATAACAATATTATGCAATGTGTGCAACACCCATTATCTCAACACCCAACTCATACATTTGTGACTATGTGAAAACCATATCTTGATTGTCATGTGTACTTTTATTGCTCCATCAAAACTACCAAACATGAAGCCCAACTAGAACATGTGATGCTGTGAAGACCATTAGATGCTTATGATTCCCTGTTCATAGCTTCACAACATCAAATTATCATAGAGAATTTTATCCCATGATGGCCTGATAACCTTATGAAACTAATTGTTTCCTTTTGATCACAACTTCACCACCTCATTCCTCCACTAACCATGTTGACCTGTGAAGGTATGAAAATAAATCTAAACCATTGATCACTCCATTGTGACCACCATCTGATCTTTTCCATTGAGCACTACAACCATGCAAAGTCATTAGATGACCGGTATCACACTATCGCAACTCAAATCATGAACCGAAAGGTTAACCCTATGATGTTGCACTTAAAGGATTTCACTACTTCACACCCTTACTAGGGTTCAATCTTTTAACCATGTGATGAAGTGACCAAGGGGTTTTGCCACATCATAGCCTAAACTCTGGTTAGCCCTTATCCTCTTGTGATGATGTGAAAACATATTAATTTGAACTGCTAGAGTTAGACTTCATGAAATCGTAACTTGAATCTATTGCTAGCTTTCTGAGTTGCGAAGCTATGCTGATTGTTGAGATGACCATGTTACACCTTTAGGACCCCTTTGATAGTTAATTAATGAATCAGAGTGATTGAGTGAAAAGGGGTTTCACATCATCGCGAATTGGATTTTCTAATTTGATGCAAATGGATAAAAAGACTTAAGGGTATAAGAAATAAAGAAAGGTTTTTTCTATCCCTATTAGACTTGCATGGCAATAAATGAATGGTCAAATGAATGTAGACATGGCTGTCATCATGGATATTTGAATTTTAGGAAAAAATGGTTAACATTAAATTCAATACATACATGGTTACATCCTTGGTTTCCATTATTGGGCTAGCTTGTAGAGCCTTTTATAACCAACCATTTGTTATGAATTGGGGAATGCACTTCATGCCTAGCATGCAAGTGATGCATCTGCATATGCAACTTTATCACCTTGGAAAACTCTATTTGATCCAACTAGCTGGGAACAACTGATTGTTTGTTTTAGCATACCTAATCTAAAGATAGTTCTATAGGAATTTGTAATCAACCCAGCTAATCAGCAATTAGACTAATTTAACTGGGTTATGGCTTGGGTATGTGCTTTTCCCATTTATCATATGGTTGCAATGTTGGAGGTAATATTTTTTTCAAAGTGGCAATAGGTTTTGTATCATTGGCTTTGTTGAAGTTCTAATTTTAATGAAGCAACAAAGTGTTTTTTAGGGTGGAAAGGACTATATAATGAAGAGGAAACTTGAAAAATTGAATGGTGAAATGCTGAAATGAAAGTTACCAAGTATGAAACACCTATGCTAGAGTTACAACAAAATGTGAAGTTGATTTTAGATATTAAAAAAGAAAAAGAAAACATGAAATAAATCATTCTCTATTTGTTTTGATTGTGGAGAGTTGCACATGAAAGAGGGTGGAGAGCTCCGAACAAGGGTGGAGAGCTCCAAAAATTGGTGGAGATTTTATTGCCATGCCCTTATGATCAGTACATGTCATTGCCATGCCCATCTAATCTCTGTATTTCATTGTCATGACCTTGGTGGAGATCAATGGAGATCTACAATTTTTTTGTCATGCCCTCTTGTGCTCTCTGCACTTCATTTTCATTCCCTTTTGATCTCTATGCCCTTGCTTTGCATTTTTGTTGTGGTGTCATGCCCTTATGATCTATGTGCCCTTTGCACTACAACATTTGGGGTTAAATTACGATAAAAATTTGTGATGGAGGTGTAATTTGTTGTGTATTTGGGCCCAAATGTAATAGTGCTCTACAATTTTCTTCAAGGGGAGAAGAGATACCTATGTAAATGTTCTTTCTTTTTCCTTCTAAACATGTACTTCTTTACATTTCCCCATATATGTGTGTGTCTATGTATGTGTATATATATAGAGATCTCTTTATTTATATACATACATACACATATAGAAACACATATGTGTGTGTATGTATGTATATATAAACACATATATACATATGCATATTTATATATATATATGTATAGATATACATACATACATACATACATACATATACAAAGATCACAAGGGCACAACAACAAGATGTAGACACATACATACATACATACATACATCTGCATATGCAATTTTATCACCTTGGAAAATTGTATTTGATCTTTATTCAATCACCAAGAGATAATATAATCTGTAAGTGCATATTTATGCATACTTAGTTTGGTATGAATAGTTTCAATTCAATTCATTTGAGGAGAGTGAGTCTACTCATGATGATAATGGCTCCATGTATTGGGTCTTTGGAGGATAGAGATTTAGAAAAGATTAGATGTTGTTTATGGATATGGGATGATTCGTTTGTGATGCCAATATATCCTCTCCACATTGAATTTCTATATCATCAAATTGCTAGATGCAAATCACTGGACTTGGTCTTTTGAAATTGTATGGGCTACTTAGAATTGTCAAACTTGAACTGTTGAACTGTACATTTAGATTGATGAACCAACACTTTGAATCACTAGTTTCATGTTCAAAACCTTTGGCGTTTGAAATGTGAACTTTGATTTTGATTTGTGGTGCATGGACTATTATGAACCAAAATACACCTAAATGTTCTATTTGTGTATAAGTGATAAAAAATATGAAGATATTGAAATGAAAAAATATAACTATCAGAGATCTATATTTTTGTTTTAGTGATAAAAAATATATAGTCTAATTTTATGAAAAATAATAGTCTTAAATGTAGATGATTAAATAAAATAAAAAAGAGTACTAGCTATAGCTGTATAATTCTAGTATTATTAATTATGTTAAACAAAATGTTCAATAAAACAAGTATGAAGTAACATAAATGGATCATCTTCTCAATCCTATTATGACTTAATGTGAATGCATTTGATCATTACCTAGATGATATTATGCACAAGATCTTTACTTAATAACCTATTATCTCTATAAGTATAGATTTTTGCATACTTAGTTTGGTATGAATAATTTTGATTAAATGCAAGGATAATTGCATGTGTGAATTCAAGACATGAATGAATAATTTAATTTAGCACAAATACTATGCAAGTGTGTATGTATGCATGTAAAGCAGTTCACATAGTGAATAGATATACACACATAAATGCACATATGCAAGCAATCATCATAATAAATTATCCTTGAATCTAACCAAAGCTATTATATATGAATAAGAGATGCATGTTTAGAAGGAAGAAAAATAAATTTTACATAGGTACCTCTTCTCCCCTTGAAGAAAATCTCAAAGCAAGGGCACGAAGATCACAAGAGCACAACACATCAATGAAATGCAGCATTCAAAAGGGAATGCCAAAAAAATCCTAGATGTCCACTTATCTCCACCAATGTTCAAAGCTCTCTACCCTTGTTCAAAGCTCTCTGCCCTCTTTCACACATAGCTCTCCATAATCAATCAAACAAAATGGGGAATGATTAATATCATATTTTATTTTCTTATTTATTTATAATCCATAATCCACAATCCACAAGATCTCTCTGTACACACACACACACACACACACACATACATACATGTATAAATACATACATATACATACATACATACATACATACATACATACATGAAAACAACAATGCACTTTCTAAGAGTTTACAATTATTCAACAAAATTAATGTTTTACAAAAAAATGCACTTGAAGAATTGTTAGCTTAGAACCAAGAACATGGTGTTGAAATAATACAAAAGTGCTTGACATGAGAGATCTGAAAGTGAGGGTGTTGACCAGTCTTGAAAACTTGAATGCTAAAATGAAAGCTATCAATGATCAAACACCTATACCAGAGTCACAACACATTGTGAAGTTGATTTTAGATAAGGTAGAGGTAGATATTGAAAAGTTTGATAATTAAAATTTAAAACATGAGAGCGAAGGAGGAGTGGTTTTAGAAAGAGAAGGAGAAAGAGTGGCTTTAGAAAGAGACTACATGGCAGAAACAACAACTAGACAATATAGAGAATCTTATGGGAGCCACTGGATAGAATCCAAGATAGAATCTAGGAAAGTGTTGCGGTAGGTAGTATGATATTGGAAACACCAATTAAGTTGGTCTAGTTGTTGATTATATGGGTTGATTACTTCATTATTAAATGATCCAATGGTAATGTTAGTTTTGTAAGATTTAATTATGAACAAATCCATAGACCCTAGATATCCTGCATGTAAATAACTTGTTACAAGGAAGAAAGAAAAGCAAATAGAGAGAAGGGTTTTCTCAACAAACAAGAAAATTGTATTTTCTTGTGCAAAAAAAAAAGAATGAAATTACAACCAATCAATCCTTATGAAGGAGATCAAAACCCTAAAATGGAAACCCTAAGAGGTAAATGACATTTAATAATTACTAATTAATTATTAAGTGGAAATACAAGGTGCATAAAGTGAAATCTTAAGAAGGGAGAAAAGGTAATTTAATAAATGAAATGAAATTAACCTTTTTCTATAACACCCCCCTTAATATGAGAAATAATATAGCTACAAAAAATGCAAGGAAACTACAATGCTAAAAGAAAACTTGGGTCCTAACAACAAGGCACAATGAGGTACCCAATCATAATAAAATTACTATGAAATAAAGGAATAGAGAAAACCCAGTGGGAAAAACCGTACTCCAAAAAGAGATAGAAAAGGATGCATAAATGAAACATCTCAAGAGAATCTCTCAAGACCATAAGTACAATGAAAGTCTCCATAATAGAAGCTTGATACTCCATAGCCCCCCCAGAATAGCAGAACTCTTGTATTGATGAAAATACTAATGTGGATCCAATCTAAAGGAAACAAAGGCAATGGAAAAGGATGATAAAACCCATGTATGTAAGGTGTAGCTAGAAGTTCTAGCTGATGCTCAAAGGAGAAAGCATGAGAATCTTGAAATGGAATCTCTAATGGAGGTGGGATAATAGGTGTGTTGAATCTGTCATCCAAGAGGAGATATGTTTCCTATGATATATCCTCAAAAACTATAGTAAGTGGCTCAATGAATGGAGGTGTAATAGTAGGCAATGTTAAAGAGTAATCTTGTGTGAGATATAGAATTTGAATAGGAGATAGAGGTGTAGAAATCACAACATAGGTCTTAGGAACAACACATAAGTTCAAGCAACCTAACTTCACCTTAGTGAATCTCATGAAAAAGGAGAGTGAGTCTTTGATAGTGGAGATGGTGGACCAAAATGTGAGAAGCAATTGAGGTAGGAGCATCCTAGGTTGACATGTTATCCGACTCATATATGTTCATTCTACTAGTTGTTGTCGACTTGTAGTCATTGCCAAGTTGCAACAATTGTCAAGTGCTAGTAATTTTGCAGTATTAGCTGAGTTGTAGTTATCCTACATCATGTTAACATTTGGATTAACGTGTTATCCCATCTCACTTTATAGTGTGTAGCAAGTTACACAATATGTGTTAAGCTATCTAGTGCGTGTAGAGTTATCTAGAATTGACTAGGTGTTCCTTCATGTGCCGAGTGAACCTGTTGATGCCGATTGTCAACATTTTGGACTAGATTTTTGTGTTTTGGTTATTAATCAGAGTTGATTTGCAGGATTAATTTTGATTGTGACTTTTATGATAAGATATTGTCTTGGGATGTGTGCAAACCATTTTAGGATTAGCCTTTCTATTATGTAATGTTCTAGAATATTTTGTAAGTCATTTTGGCAAGGATAAATAGGGTGTTTAGGCTTAGGTTAAAAGTAAGCAAGAAGTTGTAAAGAAGTGGGTACATAACTTTGAAAGTTTGATGCATATGCGTCTAGAAGTATGAATTTGAAGTTGGATCATGGATTTGAATGTATTTGTATCTAGCCATAACCCAAAAGGCCTTATAGCTGGGCATGTATGTTGATATTTTTATAAACCAATAAAACACTATTGTTCTCTCTCTCTCTCTCTCTCTCTCTCTCTCTCTCTCTCTCTCTCTCTCTCTCTCTCTCTCTCCTTGGTGTTGTTCTATTTATGTGTTTTATTTCATTGTGTTAACTTTGCAAGGTGGTTTCGATTGCTAGGTGAGCCTTTGGCCTTAGTTCTTCAGTACCCTCCTTACATCAAGTGCTATCAGAGCTTGAGGTTTATCCTTGTGGAGAGTGGATCATGTAGAACCCTAATTTGAATTTGGTTGTAGGGTTGCAGATATGTGGATTTAACCTATAACATGTAGAGGGTTATGATCTTTTGGGAACCTAATTTGTAAATATGGTTCATGGTTGAGGAAATTTCGATAATGAAATATTAGATACATTGAGACAAATTGTAGCCAAATTAGATGTTGTGGAGATAGCATAGAGGAGAGGAGCACATCTTGATGATGTGAGTGATGATGAGGTAGTAGGACCAAAAATCAATCTAGAATCTGAAGAAGATCAAGATGAGGATAGATTGTTGATAGTATTGTCTAGGGCACATTCGAAGCCTACTGTAGAAGTTGTTTCTTATGATGGAAAATTGGACTCCAATGCTATGTTGGATTGGATCTCTAATATGGAGAAGTTCTTTGAGTATGAAAACACTTCTGATAATAGGAAGGTGAAACTTGTAGTTACTAGGTTGAAAGGTCATGATAGACAAAGGAGAAGAAAGGAGACGATCAAGACTTGATAAAAAAAGGTGAACAAGGTAAAGAAAAAATTCCTTCTTATTGATTACCAAGTTAGCTTGTTAAGAAAGATGAAAAATTTGAGGCAAAGAGACATGACTGTGTGAAAGAGTATATTGAGGAATTTTATAGATTGGACATCAAATTTGGACATGTGGATAATGATGTTGAGAAAATTGCAATATATCTAAATGGATTGAGATCTAGAATCCAAGATGAAATAAATTTTGTGAAATTAGAAAGTGTAGAAGAAGCATATCAATATGCCTTGAAAGTTGAGGAGATCTTGACAAAGAAGCATGAACAAAGACAAAGAGGTAGAGGTGGCATATTCCAGAGAGGCAGAGGTAGATCTTATGGTGAAGGTGGCAGAATCTGACAATTCTGTGCAGGATAAAGATAAATATAAATAGAACAATGATGAAAAAGACAAGATCGAGTGGAAAGGTGGTAGTTCATACCAAGGGGTACTGATTCTTATCAAGGAAGAGGTAATTCTTATTCTAGAGGTGGTTTTCATGGTAATTGTTTCAGATGTGGTAATGAAGGGCATATATATTTTGAATGTAGATCCTATGAAAGTGGGCAAGGTAATAGAAATTTTTTGATTGAAGAATACATTGAGAGTTCACTGAGTGGACCTAAGGCTAGAGAAAATCTAATGGTGAGAAGAACCTTATGTAATAAGGTAAGTGATGAGAAACTTGTCTTTAGGAGAAGTTTTTAAAAGACCATATGTAAGATGGATGGAAAATGCTACAAGGTGATCATTGACAGTGGAAGTTCAACAAATTTGGCATCAGAAGAGCTAGTTACAAAGCTGCAGTTGCTGAGGTTGAAGCATCCCAAATCCTATCATGTTTCATGGATCAAAGATGAGCACAAGATATTGGTAAGTGATCAATGCATTGTGAATTTCAATATTGGACATTGTTTTGATGGATTTTTGTGTTATATTATGCCTATGGATTATTGTCATATTCTGTTGGGTAAGCCTTGGTAATATGATAGATATGATATACATGATGGAAGATTGAATCAATATACTCTTTGGGTGAATGAGAGAATGAAAATATTGTTGCCTTTGATTGAAAGTCCAGATGAAGTTAATTGTACTACTATTCAAGTTTGCATGGTTAGTGGAAAACAATTTGAAAAAGAAGTGAAGAAGAATCAAATCTATTTTTCCATAATCCATAGAGGACCTAGTTTTAGTAGTAATGACCAATAATCAGAAGCTGACAATGACCAAGTACTAGTAGAAATTAAAAGTTTATTGAATGAGTATAAAGATATTATTGCAGAAGATACACCTAATGGTTTACTACAAGTAAGAAGTATAAGTCATTATATGGATTTGATTCCTAGAGCTAGTTTTTCAAACAAAGCACCATATAGATTGACACCTACAAAGAGGAAAGAACTTAACAAACAAGTGCATGAATTTCTATAAAAAGGTTTAATCAGAGAAAGTTTGAGTCCATGTGTTGTACCTATTGTATTAGCACCTAAAAAGAATGGAGAATGGAAAATGTGTACTGATTCTAGAACTATTAACAAGATCACAGTGAAATATAGGTTTCCTATACCAAGGATGGATGATATAATGGATTGTTTGAGTGGAGCAAAGTATTTTACCAAGATTGTTTTGAAGAGTGGATATTATTAGATCAAAATCAAAGAAGGTGATGAATGGAAGACTGCTTTCAAGACAAAAGATGGTTTGAATGAATGGTTGGTTATGCCTTTTGGTTTGACTAATGCACCTAGTACTTTCATGAGATTAATGAATGGAGTTTTGAAAAGATTTTTGGGTAAGTTTGTGATTTTTTATTTGGATGACATTATGATATTTAGTAAGACTAAGGAAGAACATCTTGAGCATGTTAGACAAGTATTGTAGAGATTGAAAGAGGATTAACTGATGATTAATTTGAAAAAGTGTTCTTTTATGCAAGAGGAGATTGTGTATTTGAGATTTGTGATTTCAATTAATGGTTTGAAGATGGATCTTGAGAAGGTTAAAGAAATTTTGGAATGGCCTACACTTGAGAATGTGGGGAGGTAAGATCATTTCATGGTTTGGCTAGTTTCTATAGGAAGTTTATACAGAATTTCAGTGTTGTTTTTAATACTATGAATGAGACAATGAGAGCAGATAAAAAAGAATTCAAGTGGACACATGGAGCTTATAAGAGTTTTGAGACATTGAAACAAAAGGTTGCTGAGTTGCTTATATTGGCTTTGCCTGATTTCAATAAGGTATTTCAAGTTGAATGTGATGCAAGTGGTAGTGCAATAGGAGCTTATTGAGTTAAGAAGATAAACCTATTGATTTCTTTAGTGAGAAGTTGAATGATGCTAAAAGAAAGTATTATGAGTTTTATGCTATTGTTCAAGCATTGAAGAAGTGGAGAGATCATTTGATTCCTAAGGAGTTTGTGTTGTATACTGATCATAAAGCTTTATAGTACTTGGGAAGTCAATATAAATTGAATCAGATACATATGAAGTGGGTTGAGCATTTGTAGAGTTTTATGTTTGTGATTAAGCATAAGAGTGGAGTTACTAACATAGGTGCTGATGCATTGAGGAAAAGATGTTCTTTGTTGACTTAGATGAAGGTTGAAGTTCTTGGTTTTGATGAAATGAAAGAGTTGTATGATACTGACCTTGATTTTTCTTAGGCATTGAGAGAGTGTAGAGCACCAAATCTAATAGATCACATAAGTATGATGAATATTTAATTCAAGAAGGCATGCTATTCAAAGGAATTCAGTTGTATATCCCTAGAAGTTCTATGAGGTTGAATTTGATTAAGGAAAAGCATAGTGGTGGATTGGTTGGATAGCTTGGAATTGATAAGACATTAAGTTCACTGAAGGAGAAGTATTATTGGCCATAAATGTATAAGGATGTTTAGAAGTTTGTGAAGAGTTGTGGAGTTTGTCAAATTGCAAAAGAGTAAGTCAAAATATTGGATTGTATATACCTATTTTTATTCCTGAGAAACCTTGGAGTGACATCAATATGCATTTTGTTCTTGGATTGCCTAAGATAATAAAGGGGTTTGATTCTATATTTGTTGTTGTGGATAGATTTTCTAAAATGGATCATTTTATACCATGTAGGAAGATATCAGATGTTGAGCATGTTGCTTAACTTTTCTTCAAAGATATTGTTAGATTACATGGGTTACCAAGAAATATTATTTCTGATAGAGATAATAAGTTTGTTGGTTATTTTTGGAAGGCTTTGTTGAGGAAGATGGGTATTGAGTTGAAGTTTAGTTCTACATTCCATCCACAGACAGATGGATAGATAGAGTTTGTGAGGTAATTTATAGAGATGCTTAGTTGGAGATGAACCACATAATTGGGAGATGGTATTAGCATAAGATGAGTTTGCATATAATAATTTTATGAATAGGAGTATAGGGAAAACACCTTTTGAGATTGTTACTCAGAATGTACCCTAAAGGAGTATTAGATTTAAGGGATGTTTCTGGTGAAGAGAAGAGAAGTGTTGTAGGAGAAGAATTTGTTGATTTTATGGAGTCTTTGCATAAGGAAGTGAAGCTGAAATTGGAACAAAGTAATTAGAAGTACAAGGAGATGATAAGTCTAGAAGACATCATGTTTTTGAAGTTGGTGATGAGGTGATGGTTCATTTGAAGAAAGATAGATTTCCTATTGGAACATATAGTAAGTTGAAGATGAAGATGTTTGGACCTTGTAAGATCTTGAAGAAGTTTGATAGTGGTAATACTTATGAAGTTGAGTTACCTGATGACATGGATATATCTGCTATATTCAATGTTGCTAATCTATATAAGTATCACAAGTTAGATGATGAAGTTGTTGTACCTAATGATTATCCTAAGAAGTAGATTGAAGGGGTTGAACAAATATTGGATCAGAGAGTTGGTAAAAGCACAAGAGGAAAAGACTACTATGAATATTTGGAAAAGTCGAAAGAATAAACTAGTTGAAGATGCTACATGGATTTATCAATCTGAGTTGGATTCAACTCAAGTTGTGACATCTCAATTATTCAGGAGAATCATTTCTTTCTACCTTGTTTATTTGATGTATGAGGACCCTGGGTTGATGTGTTATCCTACTCATTTGTGTTCATTATGCCAATTATTGTTGAGTTGTAGTCATTTCCAAATTGCAGCAATTGCCAAGTGCTAATAATTTTGTAGTATCAACTGAGTTGCAGCTATCCCACATCATGTTAACATTTATATTAGTGTGTTGTCCCATCTCACTCTACAGTGTGTGCCAAGCTATCTTGTATGTGCCGACTTATTCATAATTTTCCAGGTGTTTTTTCATGTGATGAATGAACTTGTTGATGTCGAGTGTCAGCATTTTGGATGAGTTTTTTGTGTTTTGGTTCTTAATGGAAGCCAACTTGTGAGATTAATTTTGATCATGACTTTTATGATAAGGTCTTGTATTGGAATGTGTGTAGACTATTTTAGGGTCAACCTTTCTGTTATGCAACATTCTAGAATCTTATGTAAGATGTTTTGGCAAGTATAAATAGGGTGTTTAGGATTAGGTTAAAGGAAAGTGAGAAGTTATAAAGGAGTTGGAGAAAAACTTTGAAATTTCAATGCATATGTGTCTAGAAGTGCGAATTTGAAGCTAAATCATGGATCTTGAATGTATTTGTATTTGGGTGTAACCCAAAAGGCCTTATAGCTGGGCATGCATGTTGATATTTTGATGAATCAATAAAAGACTATTTCTCTCTCTCTCTCTCTCTCTCTCTCTCTCTCTCTCTCTCTCTCTCTCTCTCTCTCTCTCTCTCTCTCTCTCCTTGGTGTTGTTCTCTTTGTGTGTTTTCATCTATTGTGTTAACTCTACAAGATGGTTTGGATTGCTAGGTAAGCCTTTAGCCCTAGTTCTTCAGTACCCTCCTTGCTTTAGGAATATAGCTAGGAAGCATAATCAACAATCCTTGTAGCAATAATATTGCCTATCTCACTCTCTCTGATGTGCACTAAATCTTGTGCAAATTCAAATATCTTCCCTATCCTACTATGTGTAATGTGATAAATAGAGAGAAGGTTAGAGGAAAAAGATGGAACACAAATTACATCATGAAATGTGCCATCATCAATGTCAATAGAACCTTTTCCACATAAAATCATAATATTGTTGTTCCCCATCAAAATGTGTGGAGTAGAAGCCTCAAAAGAAGTGAGAAAATCCTAAGAAGATGTCATATGGTGTGATGCACCTAAATCTAGTAACCATCTAGAAGAATGAGGAATAGTAGTTTCACATAGTGCATGAACCTTTCCTATATCTTTACCATATGACTAAAATGATGATGATTAAGAAGATCTGTGATAAATAGAAGGACTATCAATGTTTCTCTTCTGAAGGATAGCTATCAAATATGAAACTTGTTTGGCACAGCCATCTAACTTCTTCTAATAGCAATGTGACTCATCATGATTAGACTTATTACAATAAGCACACTTCGATCTTTCTAGCCTTGATTTTTACCCCTTAAGAGGAGGTGGCCTTGATGAACTATGAGTGCTAGAATTAATCTAAGATCATGTAGAATGAGATTTATGTGTCTTCTCCTTCATCCCTGAGGATGGTTGAGCTACCAATGCATAAATTTGTGAGCCTGTGAGAGAATCCAATTAAGAGAGTTTAGCTTGCTCTTGAGTAAAATGATCACAAAAGACCTCAAAGGATGGCATGGTAAATCTATTACCCAAAGTATCTTTGGTGGAATAGAAGGTAGAAGCAAAAATCTGAAATTTTCCACAAAGCTTAGAAAGAATTAGATAAATGCACTTAGTGTCAGTCTTGGTCTTCCCAAAACCTTGCAATAAAGATCTTTGTTGATTGAACTTCATCAAGAAGTCCTCAATGGAAGGAAAATAATCTAGTAGAAGAGAGGTAAGCTCTGCCTCAATCTAAAGTGCCCTAACCCATTCACTATACCAAACAAGCCTTCAAGCTTGGTCCACATAGCTAGAGGGGTATTGCACCCATCAAGAGGAAACTGTAGATTACTAGATACCTGTAGAAAAATAATCCTATTGCCTCATTCATCTTGTTCCTATGCTACATGACATCAAAAGGCCTCTATAAAACTAGTTGCACTGCATCTAAACAAGATCACAACCCTTTTGACCAAAGAAGCTGTGTCATCAAGGTCTTCTATATGTGATAGTTATGAGGGGTCAGAAGTTCTAGATAAGAAGAGGTCTCAACCATTTTTTTAGAAGGTGTTGGATTTTTTTTGATTTTTTTTTTGGTATATTGATGTAAATAACAAAAAAAAATAATAAAAAACACCCCCCACAATACAAAAACCAAAACCCAACTGCTAGAAGGAATACATAAACAAGAAGAGAGAAAAAAACTTTCATTTAGAATCACATGTAGCTTTGAGGAATATTGATGAAAAATATTAGAGAATTTAAATAGGGCTTGTGAAGAGCTTTCCAAATCTTTCCTTGGATTGTAAAATAGAGCTATAATGAAGAAGTTACGCCCCCAGAAGATAGATGTCATCAACAGACTTCAAGCACAAAAATAGGTACCAAACTAGAAAAATAAAATAAAATACCTTCATCATTGTCTCTGTCTTTGAACCGTCTTTCTAGTGCTTCTTTCATATTGAAAAAGGACCTCAAGATATCACGAAAAAAACACCAATAGGTTTTTAGAACAAAACAAATCAAACACATGACAACTTGAAGACTGTCAAATTTTGACCCAAATTGCTGATGTCAGCACCTACAACTTGTTGACATTAGCATCTATGCAAGTCTATTATTACCTACCTACTTGTTGATGCAAGCATACTTTATGGTCTTTGTGTTTTTGTTTTAAAAAAAACTTTATAAAGAAATTTTTAAAATTTTCTGAAAATATCACCTTAGGAAGCATGCACAGGTCCATGCAACCATGTTGGACAAATATTTTTTTGTCATAGAATGCAATGTTGTCCAAACTAGATGTGCTTCATATGAAAATGGGGGTTTTGACATCTTCTGAATCCAACAGTAATGTCCATTTGGGCTCAAAGTGTCACAAAATTTAGAGACTACCTATTTTCATAGAAGACAACAAAAAATCACAAGATTTGTCTAAAAAAACTGTGCACCTTTTGTACTTCAAACAAGAATAGGCAGCCACAAACAAGGCTTTGATACCATGTAAGATTTGATGATGAACAAATCCACAAACCTTAGATATCCTGCATGCAAATAACCTATTACAAAGAAGAAATAAAAGGAGAGAGAGGGAGAGAAGAGTTATCTCAACAAACAAGAAAATTGTATTTTCTTGTGCAAAATAGAATGAATAAAATTAGAATCGATCGATCCTTATGAAGGAGATCAAAAACCTAAAAGGGAAACCCTAAGAGGTAACTAACATTTGATAATTACTAATTAATTATTAAATGAAAATGCGAAGTGCATAAAGTGAAAACTTAAGAAGGGATAAAAGGTAATTTAATAAATGAAATTAAATTAACCTTTTTCTCTAACAAGTTATTATTTTGAAATATATGAAAATATTATTATTCATTATTATATATACATATATACATGAAAACAATAATGTACTTTCTAAGAGTTTACAATTGTTCAACAAAATTAATGTTTTACAAGAAAATGCACTTGAAGAACTATTATCTCAAAAGCAAGAACATGGTGTTGAAATAGTACATAAAGTGCTTGACATGAGAGGTCTACAAGTGAGGGTGTTGACCAATCTTGAAAACTTGAATGCTGAAATGAAAACTATTGATGATCAAACACCTATGCCAAAGTTACAAGACAATGTGAAGTTGGTTTTAGATAAGGTAGGGGTAGATATCCAGAAGTTTGATAATCAAAATTTAAGGCACAAGAGTAAAGGAGAAGGAACAAGTTTAGAAAGAGATAGAATGATAGAAACAACAACTAGACAACATAAAGGATATTATGGGAGCCACTAGATAGAATCAAGGAAAGTGTTGTGGTAGGTACTATGACATTGGAATCACTTGCAAGTGTCTTTGAGAATTTACAGTCCAAATATCAAATGATTATAAGGGTATGTGCACCAAGTTGTGGTGCCAAAAACATGGCACCTATTTTTTTTTCTTTGCAAAGTGTGTACGTGCTATAGCACACATGCACTTTGAAAAGAAATAACTTTTATAAATGAGCTACAAGCTCATGATCCATTTTACCATTGCATTTGGGTTTTCCATTTCTCACAAATAGTGCGCATGCAGATTGAAGAAGTCAAAGAATTTTTTCATCCACCTCCTCAAAATGCCTCCTCATCACCGAAGTTCAAGATTGAGATCATGTAGTATGTATTCTACTCTTGTTTTTGCATTGTTTTATATGTTTTGGCATTATTTTGTAAGTTTTTACATTATTTTGTAGTTTTTTTCAATTTTGTTTTAAATTTGTTTATTTATTTAGATTGCAATTGGTTTCTTATCAAGAAATTTAAATAATCAACTACCAAATCTTCAGCCAGATCAACAAAATCAAAACAAAAACCCTCCATAAGATCCCAATCAAAATCCTCCACAAGATGAAAATCAAAACCCTCCACAACAAGAGCAAGAAATTTTGCAACCTACACCGATTGGAAGACCTCCTCCTGGCACCTCAGACAACATTATGAATGGAATAGAAAGAGGGAAAAATGAATTAGAAGCAATCATTGGTAGGTTGAAAGCTTGTGGACAAACCAATCCGATGAGAGAACAATTGGCATCCTCCCTCGAGTCCATTATGACCCATGTAGCTTGTGTTAGTGGTTAGCTGGATATTTGACATGTTGAGAGGGATGAACAAAGAAGATATTGTGCAAAAAAAAATCATATCAAGATGTTAAAAAAAAAAGAAATAGCAAAATGTAGCATTTGTGCATTGTTTAAAAAGCCAGGTGAACAAAATACTATTAGAGAAACAACTAAAAGGTTCCCCATCCATTGGTGCATACATGATGGTATTATAAATAACTTTTGGGATAGATGGTGGATGGTCTTTGATGCCCCTCCCTACAATAATCATGAGGTTCCAATGTATTTCTTAAAGAAATTATATTGTGAATTTGTTCTTGGGGAGATCCACAATTATTTTGATATATTAGAATCTTAAGGTAGAGGTGGGGGGTCATCATTTGAGAGGTTGGAGGCATGTCGCAACCCTAATGTAGTTAGGGCACCTATTGTCAAGCCACATGGTGAGCATGTGATTATTCCTTTAGTTGTGAAGGAACTTGTAGAGACCAGCACTCTAGGGACTATTAATACTTTGACATAGACCCCCATTCATTGCACAAGTCCATTAGTTGAGGAGGAGCCTTTTGTGAGTCACTATCACATGTGCACATCATGTGGATCCTTATGCATATTTGGTAGTCAAGCTGGAGATAGTATGGATGATGGGCTAGTCACTGATCAGATCCTAAGTTAGACATTTGGCATTAACACATAGGTAAATTACAATTATAATAAACTAATTTGATCACATCTCATATGTACAGTGAATGACTAATTTATTAGCATGTATTGAAATTATTCAAAATTTAGGGTAAGAGTGTTGCTAGCCCTAGTAGAGATCCCCTAGCCCCATTTTTCATCCCATTGACGAGTCCAGTGGTATATATTGATTTAATCATTTAAATTAATACATATATTTATTAAGTAATCATATGAAGGATTGACAAAAAAATTTGAGCATGTGCATCAGTTCTCTACTGGACCATCAACATTCACTAGGGACTCCAAGCCTAGGCATGATATGAGGTTTGTAGAGGTACATTTGTTTCATGTTAATTTAATTTATTTGATTATATTTGTTTCATGTTTCATGTTTCATGTTACATGTAACTTGTATTGTATGACATGCAACTCTTGACATTTGAGACTCCTCATCTTTGCTAGACCATTGATCGTGGAGTTGCTACAACGATGGCTAGTTTAGAGCCATTGACTGAGGTATGAAAGAATTTTCTTGGTTTTAGTTGAACTGTTTATAATAGTTAGTATCAAAATTTCTAATTTTATTTATAAGTAATTATATTGGTTAAATTATTGTAGGTCTTTGTTACACCCCGATTGTCCACGAGCCTTCAAGGTGGACGTACAGAGTGATTATTTGATGGTGTTAAGAAAATAATTAATTTTGTGTGTACATATATTTGATTTTAATGTATAATAATTATTGATTCATATCTACTTTGTTTGTATCAGCTCGAGTTGAAGATCCTAAACAAGAGGATGAGTGAGCATTTGAGGAAGACCCCATCATCCCCATCATCTCCCTCCACATGATGACTGAAGAACTCTAGGGATTTGTTTCCTTCCCCTCATGGGAAGGAGAAGATATAGTTGATAGACACACATGTATAGGCATTAGTGGACATATATGTTGGATTTTATGTCAGTGGACCTATTCAATATACATTTGATGTATATATGACATTTTATATTTGATGTATGACATATATTTGATGCATGACATTATTAAACTTATGACATTATTGGTTAATATATGATATGTTTGTTCATGTATGACATTATTGATTATCATAATATATTATGTGTTTGTTAATGTCTGACATTATTAGTTATCATTTTATATTATCTGTTTGTTCATGTATGACATTATTGGTTATCATAATATATTATATGTTCGTTCATGTATGACATGATTGGTTATCATAATATATTATATGTTCGCTTATGTATGACATGATTGGTTATCATAATATAGTATATGTTTGTTCATGTATGACATTATTGGTTATCATAATATATATCTTATTTTTATTGTTTACATTTTAAGTAAATTTTATGTATTTCATTTTAGTGTAAATTGCATCCAAAATGATGCAGAGTGCTCACACCAAAAGCTAGTGGATTCCCAACAAGAACACTTTTAAGGAAAACTACATTTCCCACCATCATAAGTATCTTCAAAGACTCTTTCTAACTTGGTTACAACATTGAACAAACTTCCACCCAACTTCACAAAACTACTAGATCACTTTCACTATTCAAGACTTAGGAAGCAATAAGGAAAAAATGAGAAAATTTGAGAAATTGATCATAATCAACTTCTTGCTTCAAACTAACATCTTATACACTTCAAGGAACACTTAATAACTATCTCAAAAACTTTAGTCTATCATCTATTCCTTCCTTCTAAGAGATTCTTCAACATCCTATGAGTGAAAACAATCTTCCAACATCCTATGATTGTATTTTTCTTGCAACAATATGTAATTTGTTGATTTTTGGACAACTCTTCACAAAGGGAAGTGGTTATGTTTCAACCAAGAAGATCATTAACATCTTCCACTAACTCCATTCAGTGATAACATGCAGCGATATAAGGTGTAATGACTCTCAAAACACTTATTGAGTCAACTTATTAAGAACAAAAAAAGGAAAATCATTAGGACTAAGGCAACTTGGGTTTATAGGTGACCTCAAGTTCCTTGACCTTACAAACAAGGATTACCATATTACCATAAAAAATAACATGTTCAAAATAATGTGTATGATCGCCCCTTTACGTTTTATCACGAGTCTACATCATTGGATGAGATGACATATCTAGCTGCCATAGTCAAAGATCACTGCCCTATGGCATTTAGTGACTCTTAAGGATGATTTGGTGTGGGGTTCCCAAGAATGTTTGAGTACTCAACGGGATGGGAGGAGCTTGGGGCTAGTGTTTACCTAGCCACTTGGAGCTAACAAAATAGATGGTTTGATCCCAAAGTGAAAGGTGAGAGAGATTTGGTAGTTGGCAACTTTGTACTGGCTAACACTAAAAGTTTTAGCATCACCTGAGATGGCATCACAAAATCATAATGGAGTAAGATTACTAAAAAGTGAGAGAGGTTATTGTAGGTTTCTACAACATAGTCTTGTAGCACCTAGAATCACACCCATACCTTGTACAAGCTTTGAGATATGCCCCGCCAAAGATCGCTACCCTATGGCATTTAGTGACTCTTAGGGACGATTTAGTTCAACGTGCCCAAGAATGTTTGACTACTCAATGAGATGAGAGGAACTTGGGACAAGTGTTTACCGAACCACTTGGAGCTAAAGAAATAGATAGTTTGATCCCACAACAAATGGTGAGGGAGGTTTGGCAGTTGGCAACTTTGTACTGGCCAACACTACCAACTCGAGATGGTGTCGCAAAATCAAAATGGATTAGGATATCCAAAAAGTGAGAGAGGTTATTATACATCTCTACAACATAGTCCTATAGCACCCATAATCACATCCATATCTCACACAAAGTCTAAGATATACCCCATCAAAGATCATTGCCCTATAGCATTTAGTGACTCTTAGGGATGTTTTAGTTTGGCATGCCTGAAAATGATTGAGCATTCAATAGGATAGGACGAGCTTGGGATTAGTATTTACTTGGCCACTTAAAGGTAAAAAAATAGATAGTTCAATCCCACAATGAATGGTGAGGGAGATTTGGTAGTTGACAACTTTGTATTGGCCAACATTATAAGTTTTAGAATCACTTGAGATGGCATCACAAAATAAAAATGGAGTAAGATCAATTAAAAGTGAGAGAGGTTATTGCAAGTTTCAGCAACACAGTCCTATAGTACCTAGAATCACACCCATACCATGTACAAGCTTTGAGATATGCCCCACCAAAGATCACTACCCTATGGCATTTAGTGACTCTTAGAGATTATTTAGTTCAATGTGCCCGAGAATGTTCAAGTGCTCAATGAGATGAGAGGAGAAATTTGACCCCACAACAAATGGTGAGGGAGATTTGGCAGTTGGCAACTTTGTACTGGCCAACACTACAAGTTTTAGCATCACTCAAGATGGTGTCACAAAATCAAAATGGATTAAGATCTCCAAAAAGTGAGAGAGGTTATTATACATCTCTAAAACATAGTCCTATAGCACCTAGAATCACATCCATACCTTACACAAAGTTTGAGATATACCATGTCAAAGATCATTGCCCTATGGCATTTAGTGACTCTTAGGGACATTTCAGTTTGGTGTGCCCAAGAATGTTAGAGCATTCAATAGGATAGGAGGACCTTGGGATTAGTATTTACCTAGCCACTTGGAGGTAACAGAATAGATAGTTCAATCCCATAATGAACGGTGAGGGAGATTTAGCAGTTGACAACTTTGTACTAGCCAACACTACAAGTTTCAACATCACCTAAGATGGCATCACAAAATTAAAATGGATTAAGATATCCAAAAAGTGAGAGAGGTTATTGTAGGTCTCCACAACATAGTCCTATAGCACCTAGAATCAAATCCATATCTCGCACGAACTCTGAGATATTCCCTGTCAAAGATCACTTCCCTATGGCATTTAGTGACTCTTAGGGATGTTTTGGTTCGGCATGCTCGAGAATGTTTGAGCGCTCAATGAGATGGGATCAGATTTGGGCTAAGGTTTACCTAGCCACTTAGAGCTAATGAAATAGAGAGTTTGATCCCATAATAAATGGTGAGGGAGATTTGCAGTTGGCAACTTTGTACTGGCCAATGTAATGAGTTTTAGCATCACCTGAGATGGCATCACAAAATCAAAATGGAATAAGATCTCCAAAAAGTGAGAGATGTTATTGTAGATCTCTACAACATAGTCCTATAGCACCTAGAATTACATCCATACCTTACACGAGCTCCGAGATATGCCCCGTCAAAGATTGCTACCCTATGGCATTTAGTGACTCTTAGGAACATTTCGGTTCAGCATGCTCGAGAACATTCGAGTGTTCAATGGGATGGGAGAAGCTTGGGGCTAGAGTTTACCTAGCCACCTTAGAGCTAATGGAATAGGCAGTTTGATCCCACAACAAATGATGAGGGAGATTTGGTAGTTGACAACTTTGTACTAGCCAACACTACAAGTTTCAACATCACCTGAGATGGCATCACAAAATCAAAATGAAGTAAGATATCCAAAAAGTGAGAGAGGTTATTATAGGTCTCTACAACATGGTCTTATAGAACCTATAATTGTATCCATACCTTGCACAATCTTTGAGATATATCTCATCAAAGATCACTGCACTATGGAATTTAGTGACTCTTAGGGACTTTTCGGTTTAGTGTACCCAAGAATGTTTGAGCACTCAATGGGATAGGATGAGCTTGGGGCTAGGGTTTACCTAGCCACCTAGAGCTAATAGAATAATAGTTTGATACCGTGATGAATGGTGAGGGAGATTTGGTAGTTGGCAACTTTGTACTAGCCAATACTACAAGTTTTAGCATCACCAGAGATGGCATCAAAAAATCAAAATGGAGTAAGATCTCCAAAAAGTGAGAGACATTATTGTAGATCTTTGCAACACAGTCCTATAGCACCTTTAGAATTGCATCCATATCTCACATGAACTTTGAGATATGCCCCATCAAAGATTGTTTCCTTATGACATTTAGTGACTCTTAGGGATGTGTTGGTTTGGCGTGCCTGAGAATGTTCAAGCACTCAACGGGATAGGAAGAGCTTGGGGATAGGATTTACTTGACCACTTGGAGCTAAAAAAATAGATAGTTTGATCCCATAATGAATAGTGAGGGAGATTTTGCAGTTGACAACTTTGTATTGGCCAACACTACAAGTTTCAGCATCACCCAAGATGGCATTGCAAAATCAAAACGGAGTAAGATCTCCAAAAGGTGAGAGGGTTTATTATAGGTCTCTATGACATGGTCCTATAGCATCTAGAATCACATCCATACCTCACACAAGCTCCATACCATTTCTCCATATTTTCCTCTTCACTTGTTTTCTTCTCTTTACCCATCTAATTCTCTTTACCCCTTGGGTAACTTTGCTATCTTCTCTTCACCTTATCTTGTGCATTAAAAGAATATTGACAAGCATCCTCTATTGTAGAAATTCTTTACATACTCATTTCATCTTGGATGTTAAGTTTAAGGATATTAATGTATCTAGCTACATTCTCACCAAATATCTCTTAGTAGCTAGCTTTGATTGTCTTGCACACTCATGTCCTTCAAGTTTTGTAACTTCTTGAACAATTCCAATTGATATTGCTCTAGAATGAATTTAGCCTACAACCTTGGTAACCATTTACCTCCATCTAGTGATCTTCATTTCACTTTTTTCTTCTCTATCCTTTGACAATTCTTTCCACCACAATCCATCAAGACCATTTAACTTGGCTTGTGCTAACCTAACTCTTTGTGGATCTATAATATCCATAAGCTGAAAGTTATCTTCGAACTCTCCTATCTAATTCATCAAATCCTCAAGATGTAATGATCCATAAAAGTTAGAAACCTCCATTCTATGACTTTTGTTGACTTATGCCATAGCCCTCAATAATCTCCCTTATCCATCATCTATTTTTCCTTCGCTACCAATAGTCTCCAATTCCTCTGTAGATTCCTCGAATTCTTCTTCTGTCTCAAGGTTCCTTCATAATTCCACCAATGAATTTCAGATCTCACTTCTAATCTCATTTATGAAGTCTTCCATTATTTGTTCTAATCTTCTAGGACTCAATTTTCTTGGTGACACTTCTCCCAATCCTTTGTGCAACTGTCACAACCTCGATGATTTGATTACAAGGTTCTAATTGCCTCTCCCTTGACAATCTATTAAACACACTTGCAACCTACCTCCAACTCAATGATTTTTTTACCCTTGGGATGCCTTCAAATACTCTTTCAAGGTTCTCAATTAATAATAACTCTATGACCACCCTACACAAGGCCTTTGCAATTATGGGTTAGAGAACACTTTGTCACCCCACAATAAATACATTGAGGGCTTAACATGCTTGGGAACACAAATTTGCTAACACAAGAACAATAACTTAGCTCTCATACCACCTGATGTAGGCATGGTAAGAGTTTACCTTATGGAGTGTTATGGTAAATCAATATTATTGTAGTAGTTGTATTAAATAAAAGAGATGAAAGCTCCTTATATAGATTTACAAATTGTGATATCACTATTTTGTGTGATTTTTGAGTCAAACTCATTGACCCATATTTCATGAGTAATGGTTCATCGAACCTGTCTCTCATGAGAATGAATGGAACACTTAGCACTCGTTGGATCTAGGTGATGCTAACAAAGGTGAAGGACTAGGACTTCCCCAGAGGTCACCCATCCTAGTACTACTCCAGCTTGAGCACATTTAACTATGGAGTTTCCTCCATGGTTTAAACCACTTTGCTTGCAACCCCATTTGAAAAACCTTCACCAAGTGTTGTGCCTTATGAACCATTCATTAGAAAGCTCCTTAAGGTCATCAATTGATAAGTAGGAGATATTTTCCAAAAAAAGTCAAATTGTGATCTTTTACTACTTAAGCTCAAGCACGTTCAAGCTGGAGTAGTATTGGCATAACACTAGGTGAAGGTTTTGCAAATGGAGTTGCAAGTAGAGTGGGTTTAACCATGGAAGAAACTACATCATTAATATGTTTGTAATAATAATGTGTTAAATGTTTAGATACATAATAGAGAAGGAACACTTTAAACATGAACATGGAAAATTATAAATCATATAACAATGACATACTGGCAACTGCAAATGATAAACTTCTGACTTGAACAATGATAAATTTTAGTATTAGTCAACATTGTATCAAAGTTTCAAACTAATTACACACTGATTTATGCTTGATAAACAAGCTGATACACAAAAAAAAAATTAGAAATCTTAATTTGTCTTTATCTATGATGCTCTTCACTGAGTAGTCGGTACTTGGGTAGACATCCTAGGGGTGTGGGTATGTATACCCATGCAACCTTGATTTTTCTCAAAATTTATCTAGTCGATTTTCATAATTTTTTCCATAAAAAAAATTTAGTTAGATTTTAGCATGTTTCCTCAAAAATAGAGTTATGTAATCTTTGATTCCTATCTCCACTTCTGTTTGGTTTTGATCAATTTTTTGCCTTAAAAATTATGTCTTGTTTTGTTCAATTTTTCTTCTCAAAATTTGTTTTTGTTTACTGTAAGATGCACAAAGTTTGCGTGGGATTGTATTTCAAGGGTTTTATCATTTTTCTCTGGAAAGCAATGCTTTGTACCCTTCATATCATGGTATTTTGAAGTTTGATTTTGGACATCTTGGTCATATACAATAGTTTGGAGGGTTTCATAGTTGTTCTTAGTGTATCTATGTTTCTAGAGAAGGACAATTCCGTTATACAACATCAACGATGATACTATGATGACTTGTAGTTAGCAATTTTTACTTTTGTTTATCAAACACTGCTGATTGCCACTAATTGTAGGGTATAAAATAGTGCTGGATTTGAAACTGGCAGAAAACAAGAAGGCACCAAAAATCCACCATGGGCTGAAGATTTGCTGACCATTGATAGAAAACCCTAACTGCTGAATAAACCTAGACATGTTTGATAATAACTACAAAAAATAAAAAATATTGATAAGATTTGCAGTAAAATCTCTGATGAAAGTGGAAGTTTTAAAAATAACTTTGGAACTTTTAGAAAAATTTCACTAAAAATTTATAAATTATAAAAAAATTCAAAAATAACTTTGGAACTTTTGGAAAAATTTTACTAAAAATTTCTAAATTATAATAAAAAAAAAAATTTAGAAGCTTCCAAAATAATGAGCCCTCCCATAAGGGAAATTGGGCTCAAACTTGCTTTGATACTGTGATTTTTTTGGGCTAGTGTTACAAATTTTCAATGAAAGGGAGATGAAATCCCCCAAGTACTTGGATTTCTCTTTCAGAGGAGACCAAAAATTCATCATCAATTAAACTCATTAATTGGTTGTTGAGTTACACCATCAAATTTCATAAAAATGCTAGTCTCATCCTAAAGTTGCACAAGGACAAATCTAAGCCAATTTGACTAATGCTGAGAAAGTTTTCCATGTTACCAAGGCATCTCATCATAGGTAAAAATTTCACTATTTGTTTGGAATTTTCATTGACATTCGAGGGAAATTTCGCATTGCTAAGAATCTTGATGTGTAACTTAGGAGCTGGCTTCCAGCTCCCATCCCCCATTCTTCTCAAGTGCTCAATCTTTCACACTTCAATAGTCTCAAATAAATGTTGCAAAGCTAAGACCAAACTAAACAAACCACTATAATGGCATATAGCATGATGGTGTGAAAAGGTCACAACATGTTATATCTCTTGGTTCCTCTCTAGACCTTTCTCCTGGTCCATGAGTGACATGAGCAAGCGATTTTCATCCAACTTGTCGTCCACAACCAGATCTTCTTTATAGCCTAAAAGGGAACTTATATTTGTGGTTCAATACTCAAAGTCCTATCTGCAAACTCTCCCTAAAATTGGTCACTTCATTCCCCATCATCACTTGAGATCAACACCCTTCCATCCTTCGGGTCATTGTCAACTGATACGAAGGGCTTTTCCAATGCTTCTGGAGATCTCTCAATTTCTAGTTCTTCTAACACAACTAACCTTGGTTGTGAAAGTTGATATTCTCCATCTTTGATTCATATAAGATCTCTTCCATTTTATCCTTCTATTTACCTTGAAGGCTTGAGCCTAGGATGCTCTCTAAAATACCATCTATCTTATCCTTGCCTTTTTTGTTATTCAGAGATTCTTCCATCAAATGCCCTTCTTTTCTATAGATTTTGCAAATCAAAATGACTTCTTCAACCTCTACCCTTTGTTGCCAAACTCCTTCATTTGAGCATAACTCTATCGCTTTTCCTAACAATAGGAAGGGCTTCCAAATGATGCATTATCTTGCATAAACATTGAAGTCCTTTTGGTGAATAGCTTCATATGCTTTAACAAAATGTTCTAACTTTTTTACAATCTAGTGAAGTGGAGGGATTGCAGAATTGTTGGGGAAGGTTATATAAATGAAGCCAAATAGGGATCTCTATTATTGTCTTTAGGGAGTCAAAATTCAGAGTTTAGCTCCTAAATAGAAGCCCATCTCGGTCATCAAAAGGGCCTATTATGCAAGTCTCACTCTTTATTTGCAAAGAAATCACATATAACAAGGAAGAATCCATTAGGTAGGGTTTTAATTGATGCAATATCAACCCAAGTCTTCAAGCACTAGTGTTGAACCCTCAACACTGTTGGCCAGGGGCCTACCTACTTCATGAAAAAGGTGCTCTCATGCAACTTCTAAACTTTTCCTTTCCAATCTTCCCAATGAATGTGTAGGAAAATGGTTCTAAGATCACCTGTCCAACATCTTTGTATGCGGGATTTTTGGCACCTTGTTATCTTTCAGCCTCCACATTCTCTTCTCTATTCCAACACTTTACATCAATAATTATAATATTTTATTGCAATACTTTTAAATATTAATCAATATGTTTTAAACTGTACAAGTATTGTTAAGTAAAATACTATATTAATATTATTAAGATTCTGTAATGTTTATAGATATATAATGTTTCTATATATAAAAATAAAGAATACTAAGGAATTGTTAGATTATGGTGACTAATCAGGAAAGTGCTATACATACTTCATAATTAGTGGGTTTTAGGCTGTGGTCAATGTTGTGGCCAACATATGGCCGACATGTTGTAACCCTAAAATGGCATAAAATACTTGTATAAAAGGGTTTAGGGTTAGGTATTTTCATTATGTTGTGATGCAAAATTGCTTCTTGCGGCGGTATTGAGTTGTAAGGGATTACAGATTGTAATCAGGTTGTAATCAATGGATTGTAATAATATTGGACTTGCAATTTGGTGGACGTAGCCCAGGGATTGGGTGAACCACGTTAAATCTTGGTGCCTTATGTTCATTTCTGTGTGATCTATTATTTTCTATTATTGGTTATATTTGCATGTAGTTTTTATTTCTGTCTGTGGTTTATCCTAACAAGTGTTATCAGAGCCTAGTTATTTTTTAGTTATCCTCTACAGGAAAGTTTCACAATTGAGTGGGAGTCTCATGGTTGAGTGGGAGCAATGGTAGATGAGGGTAAACCGAGGGTTGATAGGTTTAATGGGAAGAACTTCTAGTTATGAAAGATGCAAATGGAAGACTATATGTATCAGAAGGATTTATGGAAACCGTTGGAAGGCAAAGCCAAGAATCAGGGATCTATGTCAGATGCTGAATGAGATCTTTTGGACAGAAAGGCACTCGGAAGCATTCAGTTATGCTTGGCACCATCTGTAGCATTTAATATTACAAAAGAAAAGATGACAGAAGAGTTGATGAAAACCCTAGCACTAGGGTTTTAATTGATGCAATATCAACCCAAGTCTTCAAGCACTAGTGTTGAACCCTCAACACTGTCGGCCAAGGGCCTACCCACTTCATGAAAAAGGTGCTCACATGCAACTTCTAAACTTTTCCTTTCCAATCTTCCCAATGAATGTGCAGGAAAATGTTTCTAAGATCACCTGTCCAACATCTTTGTATGCGGGGTTTTTGGCGCCTTCTTATCTTTCGGCCTCCACATTCTCTTCTCTATTCCAACACTTTACATCAATAATTATAATATTTTATTGCAATACTTTTAAATATTAATCAATATGTTATAAATTGTACAAGTATTTTTAAGTAAAATACTATATTAATATTATTAAGATTCTATAATGTTTATAGATATATAATATTTCTGTATATAAAAATAAAGAATACCAAGGAACTGTTAGATTATGGTGACTGATAAGGAAAGTACTGTACATACTTCATAATTAGTGGGGTTTAGGCCATGGCCAATGTTGTGGCCAACATATGGCTGACATGTTGTAACCCTAAAATGACATAAAATACTTGTATAAAAGGGTTTAGGGTTAGGTATTTTCATTATGTTGTGATGCAAAATTGCTTCTTGCAGTGGTATTGAGTTGTAAGGGATTACAGATTGTAATTAGGTTGTAATCACTGGATTGTAATAATATTGAACTTGCAGTTTGGTGGACGTAGCCCAAGGATTGGGTGAATCACGTTAAATCTTGGTGCCTTGTGTTCATCTCTGTGTGATCTATTATTTTCTGTTATTGGTTATATTTGCATGTAGTTTTTATTTCTGTCCGTGGTTTATCCTAACAAGTGGTATTAGAGCCTAGTTATTTTTTAGTTATTCTCTACAGGAAAGTTTCACAGTTGAGTGGGAGTCTCATGGTTGAGTGGGAGCAATGGCAGATGAGAGTAAACTAAGGGTTCATAGGTTTAATGGGTAGAACTTCTAGTTATGGAAAATGCAAATGGAAGACTATATGTATCAGAAGGATTTATGGAAACCGTTGGAAGGCAAAGCCAAGAATAAGGGATCTATGTCAGATGTTGAATGGGATCTTTTGGATAAAAAGGCACTCCAAAGCATTCGGTTATGCTTGGCACCATTGGTGGCATTTAATATTACAAAAGAAAAAATGACAGAAGAGTCGATGAAAACCCTAGCGACACAGTATGAAAAGACCTCTGCTTCAAACAAAGATATTTCTAATGAAGCATTTATTTAATATGAAAATGGTAGAAGGTGGATCTATTGCAAATCATTTAAATGAGTTTAATACTATTACTAGTCAGTTATCTTCTGTGGGTATAAATTTTGATGAAGAAATTAGGGCTCTCTTGATTTTGTGTTCTTTTCCTGAAAGATGGAATGGCTTGGTAATGGTAGTGAGTAATTTTGTTCCTAGATCTAGTACCCTAAAATATGATGATGTGATCAGTGTTGTTTTGAGTGAGGAAACTCATAGGAAATCCTCAGGTGGATCTACATGAGGAAGTGCTTTGAATGTACAAAGTAGGGGCATAACGACTAAGAGAGGAAGTAATTCTAGAAATCGTGGGAAATAAAGAGGAAAGTCAAAGGGGAAGAGGTCTCAATCGAGAGGACCAAGCGACTGCTGGTACTATGGGAAACTAGGGCACAAAAAGAAAGATTGCAAGAATCAAAAGAAAAATAAAGGAAATAAATCAGATGGAGACAAGGAGGCAAATGTGGTAAGAAAAAAATCCGAAGAGGATGCTTTGCTTCTATCTTTAGAAAGTGTTGATGATTCATGGGTTTTAGATTTTGGTGCTTCATTTCATGCTACACCTCATAGAGGTTATTTCATTGATTATGTCCAAGGGGATTTTGGGCTTGTTTATTTGGGGGATAATGAACCCTGTTAAATTTTTGGAAAGGGAAAAATTAAGATTAAGTTGTAGAATGGGAATCATTGGCTACTACATGAGGTAAGACATGTTCCAAGGCTAAGTAGGAATTTAATTTCAGCGGGGCAACTCGAAAATGAGGGTTGTGTAGTTACTTTTAATGATCAAAATTGGAAGGTTTCAAAAGGTTCCCTTGCAGTAGCAAAAGGTGTGAAAGTAGGCACCCTATATCTTTGTACAGGTCATATTGTTCCTTCTACTTTGATTGTTTCAGAGAAAAATGAATGTTCAGGAACAATTGCTGCAGTTGAGTAGGGAGAACAAATAGTTGTTGTAGATTTTGATATAGCACTATGGCACAACAAACTTGGGCACATGAGTGAGAAAGGTATGAATGTACTTCATTCAAAGAACGTTTTACTAGGTTTGAAATGTGTTAATATGGATTTCTGTGAAAATTGTGTGTATGGAAAACAAAAGAGAGTGAGTTTTGTAAAGACTAGTAAGGAAAACAAAAAGGAGAAATTAGAGCTTGTGCATACAGATGTATGGGGAATAGTTCAGGTATCTTCCCTTGGTGGATCTCATTATTATGTTACATTTATTGATGACACAACTAGAAAAGTATGGGTTTATTTCCTTAGATAGAAATCTAATGTATTCCAAACTTTTAAGAAATGGAAATGATTGGTTGAAAATGAGACTGGTACAAAATTAAAATGTCTTAGATCTGATAATGGTGGTGAGTATTGCAATCATGAATTTGAAGATTATTGCTCCACTAATGGTATTTGTAGATAGAAAACTATTCCAAGGACTCCACAGGAAAATGGAGTGGTTGAATGCATGAATAGGACTATAATGGAGTGCACAAGGAGCATGAGGTTGCATGCTGTGTTGCCCTTACACATGTGGGCAGAGGTTGTCAATATTGTAGTATATTTGATTAATAGAGGTCCCTCTACTCCTTTGGGCTGTGGTATTCGAGAGGAGGCATGGACTAGTAAGAAGGTGAGTTATTCTTTTCTCAAGACCTTCGGTTGTGAAGCTTTTTCTCATATAGACTCTGAAAATAGAACCAAGCTAGAAGCTAAATCAAAGAAATGTGTCTTTGTTGGATATGGAATTAATGAATTTTGTTATAGGCTTTGGGATTTTGAAAATCTTAAAATTGTTAGAAGTCAGGATGTCATATTCAATGAGAAAGTGCTGTACAAAGATCCCATACAACAACATGAGAAGAAAGAAGATGATTATGTAGTGCTAGATGATACTCCAAAAGCTGATGTTCCATCCATTCCTCATGATGTGCAAAAACTACAACAAAAAATACCACACACACTGGTGAATGTTAGATGGTCAACGAGGCAAATTAGACCTCCACAAAGATTTTCTCCTTCTTTGTATTCTATTTTACTTATTGATGCTGGTGAACCTGAAAGTTATGATGAAGTTGTGTAGGTGAATACTAAGATTCAGTGGGAGTCTGCAATGAAAGATGAAATAGACTCTTTGCTGAAGAATAAGACTTGGGATCTATGCAAGTTGCCTACAGGTAAAAAGGCTTTATAGAATAAGTGGGTTTACAGGTTGAAAGAAGAGGAAGGAGGTCTGAAAAGATTTAAGGCCAAGTTAGTTGTAAAAGGATTTGCACAGAAAAAGGGAATTGATTTTAATGAGATATTTTCTCCTATTGTTAAAATGACTTCTATTCATATTGTTTTAAGTCTTGTGGCTACTAAAGATTTGCATTTAGAGTAGTTGGATGTTAAAACAACCTTTCTTCATGGTGATTTGGATGAAGAAATATATATGGCTCAACCATAGGGTTTTGAGGTCAAAGGTAAGGAGAACTTAGTGTGCAAATTGAACAAAAGTTTGCAAGCACCTCGTCAATGGTATCTGAAATTTGATAGTTTTATGCATGAGCATGGATATAATAGGTGTCATTCAGGTTACTGTGTTTATTTTAAGAGGTTGGGTGATGATAGCTACATTATTTTATGTTTATATGTTGATGATATGCTTGTAGCTGGGTCTAACATGGATCATATTAAGGGGCTAAAATGCCAGTTAGCACATGCATTTTCTATGAAGGATTTGGGGGCAGCAAAACAAATCCTTGGTGTGAAGATTTGCAGAGATAGGAAGAACATAACATTAACACTATCTCAGGCTGATTATGTTGAGAAGGTGTTGCAATGTTTCTCAATGGAGAATGCTAAAGCTGTTAGCACACCTTTACCTGGTCATTTGAAATTGATTAAGGAGATGTGTCCTAAGACACAAGAAGAGGAGGATAAGATGTCTAAGGTACCCTATGATTCAGCTATAGGAAACTTGATGTATGCTATGGTATGTACTAGGCTAGATATTGCACATGCAGTGGGAGTCATTAGCAGGTATATGAGTCATCCGGGATTTGAGCATTGGAATGCTATCAAGTGGATTCTCAGATATTTGAGAGGAACATCCAATAAGTTTTTACACTTTGGGGGCTCTACTACTAATTTATAGGGCTATGTTGACTTAGATTTGGTAGGGGATATTGATACCAGACCGAGTACTACAGGTTATGTCTTTACTATTGGTGGGGCAACTGTGAGCTAGGTTTCTAGGTTATAGAAGATTAATGCTCTATCCACTACAGAGGCAGAGTATGTTGCTGCTACAGAGGCAACTAAGGAGATGATATGGCTTCAGTTCTTCTTAGAAGAATTGGGACATCCTCAAAAGGATAATTATTTGTTCACAGATAGTCAGAGTGCCATTCATCTTGCAAAGAATTCAGCTCTGCATTCTAAGACCAAACACATACAGTTGCGGTACCATTTCATTTAATCAGTTTTGGAGGATGGACAACTAAAGCTGGAGAAGATCCATACAAATGAAAATCTAGCAGATATGTTGACAAAGGTTGTAATAAGGGAGAAGCTGAACTCCTCTTCAACTTCGGTTGGTCTTTTAGACTGAACATGAATCAAAGAACAACCGAGTCCAGGGTTGTTTGATCTAGTGGGAGCCCCATGTGGTAGTGGTATTGCTATAGGACCAGTCTCCAAGTGGTAGATTATTGTTTAGTGTGGAGCCTGATCAGTCCCCAAGTGGGAGATTGTTAGATTATGGTGACTGATCAGGAAAGTGCTGTACATACTTCATAATACGTTGTAGCCGACATATGGCCGACATGTTGTAACCCTAAAATGACATAAAATACTTGTATAAAAGGGTTTAGGGTTAGGTATTTTCATTATGTTGTGATGCAAAATTGCTTCTTTTGACAGTATTGAGCTGTAAGGGATTACAGATTTTAATCAGGTTGTAATCACTGGATTGTAATAATATTGGACTTGTAGTTTGGTGGACGTAGCCCAAGGATTGGGTGAACCACATTAAATCTTGGTGCCTTGTGTTCATTTCTATGTGATCTATTATTTTCTGCTATTGGTTATATTTGCATGTAGTTTTTATTTCTGTCCGTGGTTTATCCTAACAAGTGGTATCAGATCAATAAACGATATGAATCAATCTATCATATCTTCAACAATATGAATCAATCTATCATATCTTCAACTTGTAAATTCAAATATAATAAAAGTAAGATACTTTTTACCAACAGATGTTGAATGCACACCCTATCTCTATCTTGTGCATGTCTTGGCATCTGGTGGAGAGGGGAAACATTGTCAGGGGCTTAACCTCCCAACCCTTAATTATCCCCACACAATCTCATCTAAGAAAGGCCCTTCCTACTCAGAATAGACATGGAACATCTTGTCTAGCTACTGAGCATCTTGGTACTTAATTCCACCACTCGACTTGACAACTAAGTATACATGGACAATCATGAGCTGACTTAGATTTTAACAATTTCTTTTAAAAATGTTCATGCATTTGAATTTTAACCATAGTTTGTTTTTCCCTTGTAGGTTTCCTCTCCACTTCACCCTTTCACATTGGCTTCACTAGCCTTGGGTGCATCCTAGGAGAGTGCTATTAATAATGAGATTTTTTATCACATGGTTTCTTTTGAATACCTTTTTGATTTTTACCTTAGCTAGTATAAAACAAATGCCAGTGAGTAAGTCAAAATATCATAACCTAAGATTTAGATTTATACAAGATTACTTCATGCATAATATTAAAAAGACCATGTATTGGGGACTATGATCCAACCCTATGTAGTTATCATATATAGATTAGAATTAAAAGAAAATAATAGAGCTTATACTTTTTGGGTTCAATTACTATGGTGACCCATGGTTGTAGACAATGGTATTTGTAGATTATAATAATGAATCATCATTCATTTGATAGAAATAAAAATTGGTACTTATGGGAATCATAACTATGTTGATCCATGGTTACGTTGTAGACTATAAACCAGACTTTCCTCTACCGACAGCAATAGATAATTATCTGTATTGTAAAGAAGTGAAGTATGGAAAAGGAAATAATTATTATCATTCCATGACCTATAAAAAAATATTGATCAGCCTTTGCAGAGATACATCCTCAGATATGCTTTACCTACGTTACTTGATGCTCAGTCCAAAGCACCAATAGAGAGAAGAAAGAATAGGGAAGAAGATAGAAAGGATACTAAACTCTTGGTTCTAAACTCTTGATGCTCGGGCTACCTATAGCCACGAGTAATTTATGCTTCTCATGGTCAGTTACAAGGAACATTGATTACAAGAAGGTCTCAAAAATTCAAATATTTAAAAGGTGAATGCCAACTTGAAGGTGGCCTCTGCTCATGATAAGGAGTTATAAAGGTTATATTTCCATGGTTTAAAAATAAGAAGAAACACCCACACACACACACACACACACATATAAAGCCATCATGTTATTCTATTATATCTATAATTGTACCTATATATATACAGTTAAGTATAATTCATAGATATCATCAGAGTATCATGGTGACAACATATATATACGTGTGTGTGAATTTATAATATTGATCACTTCCTTGGTCTCAAAATAAGAGAGGTAATACTTCTTTTCATAATATTAAATGTTTAATATTTCTCTTGTTATAAAAATTTACCATGTAGCTCATGGTATTGTCCAACATACATTCTTGCTTGCCTAGTCATTTACCCTTAGCCATGGTGGTTCAAGGCTGGTACCTATTTGCTTAGTGATGGTGGTGCTCCTATGTGCAATTTAGGAATTTCTCCATAATTATATCATATTCCTCAATATAATAACAATTACCATAGCAAGTTATTAATCATAAACTATCATAATGGCTAACCACCATTTCACTTCCTATGAATTCATGATCAATAACCAACTTTCCAAGATAACATTAAAATATCATCATAACGATAAACTAGCATGCCAACTTCATATGAAATTATAATGATTTATGATCTTACCATTTCGCATGATCATAACTAATTTTACCTATCAATTGACTTCACATGAAACGTTAATGGCTATATAAACATTTCAAATGGAGCCACAATTGGGATGTAACATACCCTCACTTTGAAATTTTAATGAAAACTATTAAAGATATTTTAAAATTGGCCAAAACTTGAGATGGAGCATTTTGTTCATGCACTTAGGTGATTAAAAACTATGCTTTTGTTACTAACGGTTTGCTAAAAAGATGAGGAATATCAAACCTTACAATTAAAATTTCTTAAATCTTTATGTAGTTCTCAAGCAAAGAAAGAATGAAAATTAGCAGTTTGTTGGGGATTTATGCATTTTTGTGATCTAGTTAAAGGATTTTACTGATGTGGCCTTCTGACTTTACGAGAGCCAAAAAATGGAATTAAATTATCTCTTTATTTGAAAGTCAATTAAATCATTTCATTATAATCAAACATTATATTGAACACAAATCTCATATATTCATGTAGCTCTAAAACTTGGAAGGTCAGAAGGAATATATCAATACCATTTTACTAGAGTATGTCAATGGGAGTATCACTTGCATGTGTGACATGGGGGTTCAACTGAGAAGGCCTTCAAAATTTGAGTACTAAGAACTAATTAAAAATATGCCATGATAAGTTATATTACTTATAATATAAATCTCATCTTTGTGAAGTTCTGAAATACACACATTAAAGAGAAAAGATAGAGAAAATACATCAAATTAATGCTCTTTGTGGACCAAAGTAGGTCAGCACTCAACTGCCATTTAGCTTTAGTAAAGTATGTGTAAGGAAAACACAATTATCTATGTGAGGTGTAACTTGAAGGAGGCAAGCGGTAGTTGTAGATAGATGATTGATACCAGCATTATCTCAGCTTTGTATGAACTCTTGGAATAGAAGAACAAACAACTGTTATTCGGTTAAAGGGCCTACATTTGTACATATAGGAAAAAAGAGTTAAAGTTTTGTGATTTTGTCTTATAAGGGTGTGGGGATGAATTTTCTATGCATTGAATATATTGAGTTCAGTGTCAGAAAATATAAATTGAGCACTTGATATTCTCATGTGTTTCCTTATTTTGAATCTATGACATTTGTTCCTTAGGGGAGAGGACCCAGTACTTGAATGGGTTCCAATGGTTATGATAGAAATTGTTTACTTTATACCTACACTTATTGACTTAATGTCCATGTTTTTTGACAACATTGCACCAATTCTTGTGACTTCAAAGTTGTTAGTATAATGATGATTACCAAAAAATGAATGAAAATGTACCCTTTGATCTAAAAGGTAACCAATGATGTGATGCGACATCAACTATGCAAGTATGGGTACCCTTTTTGCATGACCAATAGTCTCACTTTTTATTTGGGCTGTTTTGGAAAAATTGGAAAAAAGCATGCCAATGTGGCATCATAATTGATGATGTGGATTTGAAAGCTTAGTTATATGTAGATGACTCGCCAAATAAGCTATTGTAGAAAATTGGGAGTGATTTGAAATTTCCATGTAGGATTTTGATAAGTGCTAAGTTAGGGTGTTCAAGTACTGGGTCCTCTCCCCTAATTACTCTCTTAAGAAGGGTGTTTGAGAGAGGCTTTGTGCTATCAAATAAGGTTTCCAAATTTAAAGACTAACACTTGTGATGTACTTCATCATTTTGGATAAAATCAACAATAAATCGATAGGGCTTAGATTGCAGAGTCTAAGGTTAATATTGTGTAATGAACCTCAATGGATGGATGATTTTATTGAGTTTAATGGAAGGGATTTACCCTCAGTTGTCAAATATTTATTGAAGTTAAGCTCTAATTATGGTCGAGGGTGGGCTGACATACCATCTAAAACAATCATTGAGCTCCCTGGTCATATGGTGGGTCCCATGCTAGATACTGTGCACCCTAATGGGATTAGTAACCTCAACGAGCCTCTTCCTGACCCCAACTAGGCACTAAGAAAGCCCAGGGAAAGGTAGGTGAGATTTATTTGTGAATGGTTGTTTTTGGAAATAGAAAAGATTGGGTTGGAATTTTATTCTTTTCACTTATAGCTCATGGACTGCCTACTAAAGTGCACTCTACAAAAGGATAAATTCACATTAGAAGAATAACTTAGGCCTGATTTGGTTTCAAGAAGATGATGGGTGAAATAGTGTTTTGAGGGCCAAAACCTAGTTATGGAGGAAAAAAGGGGCATTTGGATCATCAAACGAAGAACCCAATTTTTGGTTTCTTCTTCCAATTTTTGCTCCAAAAATGGAAGAAACATCTTCCAACAAATAGGTAGAATTTGAAATGAAAACCTGAATTTGGGATTTTATGAATGGGTTTGAATTAAACTGTTAGGTCCATGGAATCTACCTTAGGTTTTTGGAAGATCAAAAATACATTTGGAAAGACGAGGGTTTTTGGCACTGCTGTTGTCATTGTGGTGAGTTTCTAGGAAAATGAGAATTTTTGGCGAGTTTGTTGTGGTGAGTTTACTATGGCTGTTGTTGTGACAAGTTGTTCATAGCTATGGTTGTGGTTGGGGTTTCTTTGCTTTGGAGAGAGATGGTGACTTTGAACACACCTCTCTTTTCCCACTAATCTCTGCACGCACAATTTTCTTCTCCCACCCACATTTGCATTTTGGGTTTTTCTTGTTCATTCAATCTAAGGCTAACTATGCATTTTGGGTTTTTTGCAAGTCTGCTTTGAAAAATAGTTAATATATGCTTAGTAATGAGTTCCAGTATGTGCTTACGCCATTACCTTTGATTAGCTGTATATATCATAATTAAATATCTAATTATTTGTACCAATAGCAATGAAATGTACAAGTATATCAATAGCTTTTATCTATACATAGTTGACCTATATATAGTTTATCATGGTTTTATTTCTATCTACTATCTACTTAGCAAAATAGTCAATATATGCTATAATTGTTTGTTTTGAATCTTTTTAGCAAAATAGTCAATATGTGCTCACTAATGAGTTCTAGTATAGTGATGTGAGAGATCAATGCAATACCATTAATCAAAGTGAATAATGCCAATGAAATGAACAACTAAACTATGGATATATCAAGTATGTATAGATCCATGCAAAACCATTAAAAATAGGAAACTCATAAACTAGAATTACTTCAGATGTCAATCATGTCAATGCTAATGAAATAAACAACTAAACTATGTAACAATTTCTTGCCAGTAATGAGTTCTAGTATAATGCTATGAGAGATCAATGTAATACCATTAAATAGAGCTAAGTCGTAAACTCTGTATGGATCAACTATGTATAGATCAATGGAAATTAGAGCTTTTATCTATACATAGTTTATGACATCATAAACTATGTATAGACCAATGCCAATATTGGCTCTAATCTATACATAGTTCATGCAAACATAGTTTATGAGGTCATAAACTATGTATAGATAATTGCAATTCCATTAAACATAGCCAAATCATAAACTATGTATAGATCATTGCACATCCATTAAACATAGCTCAGTCATAAACTATGTATGGATGTACCTAACTATAAGCGTTTATGCCCATGACCCTATTCTCATGTTTCAGTTTTGCATTGGGAAAGGGTGGATACTAAATCTATCCTATATTTATGTAGTATACTGTATACATGGAAGATCAATGATAATCATAGCTTTTATCTATACATAGTTTATAATGGTTTTGTTTGTATTTTTTTTTTTTTTTTTGATTAGACTGCAGGAATTGGGTGCAACACGCCCCCCCCCTATAAACTATAGTGCGCCGGGTAAACTTTTTAATGTGACCGATAGCGCTGGCATGACACACCCACTAGTACCATGGGGACAGGGGAGACTAGAACCTGTGACCAACCCCTTGCAATAGGGAAGATTTAGCCAACCGAGCTAGGGCCCTCGCCCTCTGTTTGTATTTTCTATCTACTTAGAAAAATAATCAATATATGTTGTAATAGTTTGTTTCAAATCTGCTTAGGAAAATAGTAAATATGTACTCAGTAATGAGATCAATGCAAATCATGCCAATGAAATGAGAAACTGAGCTATGTATACATCAACTATACATATTCTATGACCTCATAAACTATGTATAGATCAATGTAGAAAGAAACCCTATTCCCACATGCCAACAATGCTCCTTTCCATCTTCTAAAAGACAAGCCTTAGTTTTAGTGGACCCGATGATTTATTAAAATACATTCATAAAAATCCAAATTTAGATAAAATTACTTTAGATGTCAATCATGTGAATGCCAATGAAATGAACAACTAAACTATGTAAAAATTTCTTGCCAGTAATGAGTTCTAGTATAATGTTGTGAGAGATCAATACAATACCATTAAATATAGCCAAGTCATAAACTCTGTATGGATCAACTATGTATAGATCAATGGCAATTGGAGCTTTTATCTATACAGAGTTTATGACATCATAAAATATGTATAGACCAATGTCAATCTTGGCTTTGATCTATACATAGTTCATGCACACATAGTTTATGAGGTCATAAACTATGTATAGATCATTGCAATTCCATTAAACATAGCCAAATCATAAACTATGTATAGATCATTGCAAATCCATTAAACACAACCTAGTCATAAACTATGTATGGATGTACCTAACTATAAGCATTTATGCCCATGACCCTATTCACATGTTTCAGTTTTGCATTGGGAAAGGTTGGATACTAAATCCATCCTATATTTATGTAGTATACTGTATACATGGCAGATCAATGAAAATCATAGCTTTTATCTATACATAGTTTATAATGGTTCTATTTATATTTTCTATCTACTTAGCAAAACAATCAATATATGTTGTAACAGTTTGTTTCAAATATGCTTATGAAAATAGTAAATATGTGCTCAGTAATGAGATCAATGTAAATCATGCCAATGAAATGAGAAACTAAACTATGTATACATCAACTATACATAGTTTATGAGGTCATAAAATATGTATAGATCAATGTAGAAAGAAAACCTATTCCCACATGCCAACAATGCTCCTTTTCAATCTTCTAAAAGAAAAGCCTTAGTTTCAGTGGACCTGACGATTTATTAAAATACATTCATAAAATCTCAAATTTAAGTTATAATTTCTACATGTGTATGTGTACATACATACATATATGTTTGTACATTTATACATGTGTGTGTATACATACATACATATGTGTCTGTACATTTATATATGTGTGTATGTACATACATACATACATGTGTGTGTACGTACATGCATACATACATGTGTGTGCACATACATACATACATACACACATACATGTGTATATACATATAGACAAATGGAATCAATATTATGTTTTCATTGGTACAGACAAATTACATGGAGTAGAATGACACATTGTTGCAATTTGTTCATTATGGGCTTATGATCCTCAGTAGTTGGTACTTGTTGTATTTGAATAAATAACTGAATTCTTAATGCAATGAGGCTAGCAAATAATCATGTTGTATCTCGATAGGTGATAGTCGATGTCTCATAACTAATAGTTTTTAAATTGTCCATGTTTCAGGCTACTGATGGATCCTATGGATAGTATAGAGGTTTAAGGATGCATAGTTAGGAAGACCACATACACTCGCATTCTCACAATTCTTTTTGCTTCTGTTGGCATAGCCAAAGTACTGGTAGCTCGAGAAGGAAATCAAATGGGTAAATGAATAAGAAAAGGAAAGTCCTTTTGTAGAGACATTATTCATTCCAATGAGGTGGATTGTCATGATCAGATTCAGATGAGTAGGACAACCTTCTTTCCTCTAGCTCGTATTCTCAGGTTGAAAGGAAGCTTGAGAGATATGATCCACTTGAAGTTAGAGGAACAACTAGTGATGTTCCTCCACACCCTTGGGCACAATCTAAGGAACTGTAAGATTGCCCATAACTTTGGGCACTCAGGAGAGATAGTCAGTCGGTACTTCCATAAGGCATTGATGGTTATCTTAGCCCTTCACAGGGATTACTTCATACCACCTAGTCTAGGCACTCCTCCTGAAATTAGTGGGAAGGATCATTTTGAATAGTTCTTCAAGGTAAATCGTGCATTTTAAAAAGTTTATTGTTTGGATTGTTGTCCTTATCTTATTATTACTTGAGCATACATTTGATTAGATTATCATATCCCATAGGATTGCATTGAAGTGATTGATAGAACCCATATTCCAATGTGAGTCGATGTCGACATACATGGTAAATATCATGATAGAAAAGGGAATCTGTCACAAAATGTTATGGACATTTTCTCCTTTGATTGTAAGTTTCATTACTGCCTTGCTAGTTAGGAAGGCTCTACTGCAGATAGCCATGTTCTAGCCTCAGCTCTATCCAGATTAGATCCACTTACATAGTTCCCCCTGATAAGCCAAATTACATTTTAATATACTCATGGGTATGCTAAATGTTTCAAGTATTGATAGTATACTTTTTTTATGTAGGAAAATATTTTCTAGTGGGTACTGGATATCCAAATACACCTAGATTTCTCGCTCCTTATTGGTGTACATGCTACCACTATAAAGAGTGGTCAAGAGATAACCCAATAAAATTTGCGCATGAGTTGTTCGACCATCAACACTCCTCTCTTAGAAATGTAGTAGAACTCACATTTGTTATTCTAAAGTAGTGTTTTCCAATCTTAAGACATGTAATGTCTTATGATATCATGACACAATCCTATATTATTTTAGCATGTAGCATACTTCAATGATAGAGGATGGCCTTCCATTAGAAGTAGCTATTGAAAAGGAAGATGATCGTGATGAGATAGAGGTACCACTGCTTGAGACATATGGATTTTCTGAGGAGGATAGAAATGAGTGGGCCCAATTTCGAGAAGATATAGCAAGTAGGATGTGGGAAGATTATAGATCCTGAGAATAAATGATTTATTAGAAGGCAATGTGCTTTATATGATTAAATTGATGTATGCATATACAATGATGGTGTGTGTTTTTGTTATTTTGATATTAGTCTTTGCTACATTCCAATTAAATAAAATGAGCATTAATTTTCAATTTCAAACCTACTTTATGTACAAAAACTCTTGATCATATCTGCTATATGCAATCAAAAGTGTAGATTACATTGTTGTAAATGTAAGAAAGCACAATTATTATACATCTTTGCATTGAGAAAGTATAATAACATGCTTCATAATGGGGCTCATGACTATTTACCTGCCATTGATATCACCATTTTGTCTTGCTAGTAGTTTTGTTGATGCTAATGTGTTATCATCAATTATTGCAACTTTCACACCAAGCCTCTACAAATGATATTTTGTGCACAAATCTTCCATCCACCACCATAGTTCTCATACCCTCAAAAGTATTGTAGTGAAAGTGAAAGTGCTTTCAACACCTGCCTTACTAACTAAACTAATCTCACCATTCATGAGCTCCACCAAATATTTGCATAAATGGTGTAAAGATACATCCTTGAGCATGTAATGTAATTCCAACCTCTATGTCCTCCACACTTACAATTAAATTTATAGTATCTAATGATTTGAAAAAATTTGAATTGACTAGTATAGCATGCTGATGATGTGTATCATCTAATAGGAGTAGCTTAAATGTCTCCCAACTATTCCTCCTATCCGCTGCCTCAAAAACACTCAAACTGTCACATGTTGTAGTTGAATAATGTTTATCATCTTCAGTTAAATGCTTTCAAGTTTATTAAATGTTAGCCTCATTGCATTAAGATGTATTAAAAAATGATATTTAAAGTTTATCATCTTCAATTTTACATGAAATACTAGAAGGAGTACCAAATGATGAAGATCATAAGCCCACTAGTAATAGGAGAACAACAAATTCGTTGAAAAAATCCTATTTTTCTAATATTACTCCTTGCTGCATTCCAATTTAAATTTAAAAAGTAGTAACTTTTAATTTCAATCGTATGATTACTTTAAATTGTAATACGTTTACCTATTCAATATGTTATCCTCATTCCATTACGATGTATTACAAATTGATATTTAAATTTTATCACCTTAAAATTTAAATGAAATACTGGAATTAGTACACAATGGCAGATACTGAGCTCATAATGAGAATGGATGGATCTAATCATGTGAACTAGATGTGTTCTCCCATTACTTTGAGAAATATGGATGGATCCCTCACCTCGAGCAACAAATCTTCTTCTTCAAAGAAGAAAATGTGGACAAAACTGATGGAACACAAGTTTCTAGACTTGCTCCTCGAACAAGTTCATCTCTGACAAAAAAGTGAAGGTGGTTTTAAAAAATAAGTATGGACTACCATAGAGAGGACATTCAAAGTAGGGATGAACTTGAATCTATCACAAGATCATTTTAAGAATAAGCTGAAAACATGGAAAGTAGGATATAGAGTAATGAAGGACCTGAAAAATACAAGTGGGTTAGCTTGGGATGAAGAAACTCAAACTATTGATGCTGAGGATTTTGTGTGGGATGAGATTTTGAAGGTAGGATGATCTTTGTACTCTTTTGATTGAAGAAAATTTCCCTTCTTATTTTAGTAATGAAAAAATAATAACCTAATCCATCTATTAATGCTTACACGTAGAGGAGAGAATTCAAAAATGCAAAAATGTATAAGAGGTCACCTTTCCAATTGTCGACAATGACATTGCTAAAGGGTTTGTAGCTACAAAACCCCTTGATGCTAAAGAATGGCACCCTATGAATGATGCATTCCATGTGCTTGATGAGGATGATACCAATTGTGGTACAACTCTTGACAGCCAACCAGATTTTGATGAAGAGTTATATCATTTCAATTAGTTGAGTGCAATTGGTAGAGGGACTCCTCCACCATCATCATCAAGGAGGGGTAAGAGGAAGAAGATAACTATGGATGCATCATTGGATGTGATATGCAAAACTATGAAGGAAATGAAAGATGGCCTTGGTAAGCCTTAGATTGTAAAAGTGGATAAATCTGAAGAGGATAATATTTTGAGTGTCGCATATACCGCTCTCAAAGCTGTCCCTAAACTGAGTTGAGTAGTTTTCGTAAAAGCACATGACACCTTTGTACTTCAATGTGAAAGAGCCAAAGGGTTCTTGATGATGGATGAGGCAGAGAGAGTGGACTGGATTGCAATGACATTTGGTACAATTTAGCTATTTCAGCTACTGACTGGATTGCAATGATATATGTTTCATGATTGTTCTATTCAATAGTTTTGCATTGATCTCTGATAGCACTAAACTGGAACTATATTGATCTCACAACACTATATTGGAACTCATTACTAAGGACATTTTGACTGGTTCAATGGCATTGGTATGATTGGCATCTAAAGTAATTCTAGTTTATGAGTTGCCTTTGTTTAATTGTTTTGCATGAATTAGTTTATGAGTTGCCTCTGTTCAATGTTTGGCATTGATCAATACATAATTTAGTTGTTCACTTCATTGGCATGAATGACATTGATCACTACATAGTTTTGTTGTTCATTTCATTGGCATGATTGGAAATGATCAATACATAGTTTAGTTGTTCATTTTATTACCATTGGATCTCTCACATCACTATATTGGAACTCATTACTGACTAAGTAGATTAGCAAGAAACTATTATATAGGTTAGTTGTTCATTTCATTGACATTGGTATGATTGACATATGAAGTAATTCTAGTTTACGAGTTTCCTATGTTGGATGGTTTTGCATGGATCTATACATACTTGATATATCCATAGTTTAGTTGTTCAAACTGTTACAACATATATTGACATTTTTGCTAAGCAGATAGCAGATAGAAATATAACCATGATAAACTATGTATAGGTCAACTATGTATAGATAAAAGTCATGATTTGCATTGATCTATACATATTTGATCCATACATAGTTTACCACTTGGCTTTATTTAATGGTATTGCATTGATCATAGTTTACCACTTGGCTTTATTTAATGGTATTGCATTGATCTCTCACACCACTAAAATGGAATTAATTACTGACAAGAAACTATTAGATAGTTTAGTTTTTCTTGGCATTGGCATTGGCATGATTGGCATTCGAAGTAATTTCAATTAATGAGTTTCTTATATTTAATGGTTTTGGATGGATCTATACATACTTGATATATCCATAGTTTAGTTATTCATTTCATTGGCATGATTGGCATTGATCAATACATAGTTTAGCTATTCATTTCATTGGCATGGCATGATTGAGATTGATGAATACATAGTTCAATTATTCATTTCATTGGCATTGTATAATTGGCATATGAAGTAATTCCAATTTTTGAGGTTCCTATGTTGAATGGTTTTGCATGGATCTATACATACTTGATATATCTATAGTTTAGTTATTCATTTCATTGGCATGATTCGTTTTGATTAATGGTATTGCATTGATCTCTCACAACACTATACTAGAACTCAGTAGCGAGCACATATTGACTATTTTTCTAAACAAATTCTAAACAAACTATTACAACATATATTGACTAGTTTGCTAAATAGATTTGAAACAAATAGTTACAACATATATTGACTATTTTGCTAAGCAGATAGCTGATAGAAATAGAACCATGCTAAACTATGTATAGATAAAAGCCATGATTGTCAATGATATGCCATGTATACTACATAAATATAGGATGAACATCCATACATAGTTTATGAGTTGACTATGTTTAAGGGTATTGCATTGATCTCTACATAGTTTATGACTTCATAAGTATGTTGAATGGTTTTGTATGAATCTATACATACTTGATATATCCATAGTTTAGTTGGTCATTTCATTGGCATGATTCACTTTGATTAATGATATTACATTGATCTCTCACAACACTATACTGGAACTCATTAGTGAGCACATATCGACTATTTTTCCAAATAGATTATAAACAAATTTTTATAGCATATATTGACTATTTTGCTAAACAAATTTGAAACAAATAGTTACAACATATATTGATTGTTTTGCTAAGTAGATAGCAGATAGAAATAGAACCATGATAAACTATGTATGGATAAAATCCATGATTGTCTTTGATCTGCCATATATACTACATAAATATAGGACAAACATCCATACATAGTTTATGAATTGGTTGTGTTTAATGGTATTGCGTTGATCTCTACATAGTTTATGATCTCATAAGTATGTTGAATGGTTTTGCATGGATCTATACATACTTGATATATCTAAAGTTTGGTTGTTCATTTCATTGGCATGATTCACTTTGATTAATGGTATTACATTTATCTCTCACAACACTATACTAGAACTCATTAGTGAGCACATATTGACTATTTTGCTAAATAGATTCTAAACAATCTGTTACAACATATATTGACTATTTTGCTAAACATGTTCAAAACAAATAGTTACAACATATATTGACTATTTTGCTAAGTAGATAGCAGATAGAAATAGAACCATGATAAACTATGTATAGGTGAACTATGTATAGATAAAAGCCATGATTTCCATTGATCTATACATATTTGATCCATACATAGTTTACCACTTGGTTTTATTTAATGTTATTACATTGATCTCTCACAACACTATACTAGAACTTATTACTGAGTACATTTTAACTATTTCATTGGCATTGGTATGATTGGCATATGAATTAATTCTATTTTATGAGTTACCTTTGATATGATTGGAATCTGAAGTAATTCTACATTATGATTGACACTATGATATATACAGGTAATTAGAGGTAATCACATGAGTACATACTAGAACTCATTATCGAGAACATATTGACTATGTATAGATAAAATTCATGATTTCCATTGATCTATACATAGTTGATCCATACATAGTTTATGACTTGACTTTGTTTAATGGTATTGCATTGATCTTTCACAACACCAAACTGAAAATAATTACTTGATCTATGCATAGTTTAGTTGTTCATTTCATTGGCAAGATTGGCATTAGTTAATACATAGTTTAGTTGTTCATTTCATTGGCATGATTGGTATTGGTCAATACATAATTTAGTTGTTCATTTTAGTGGCATTGGCGTGATTTTCATCTGAGGTAATTCCAATTTTTGACTTGGCTCTGTTTAGTGGTATTACATTGATGTATATATGTACACAGACATGCACGTATATATGTATGTGTGTGCGTATGTATGTATGTATGTGTGTGTGTGTATGTATGTATGCATGCATATATACTTGATCTATGCATAGATTAGTTGTCCATTTCATTGGCATGATTGGCATTAGTCAATACATAGTTTAGTTTTTCATTTCATTGGGATTCACACAATTGTCATGTGAAGTAATTCCAGATGGTTAGTTGGCTTTGTTTAATAGTATTGCATTGATCTCTCACAACACTATATTGGAACTCATTATCGAGCACATTTTTACTATTTTGCTAAGCATACTTGATGTATACATACTTGATCTATATGTAGTTTATGATCTTGTAAATGTTTGGTATAGTTGTTCATTGCATTGTTAATTAGAGCTATAATTGAACCATACATACATGGAATACATGAGAAGTGGCAAATGATGAATGCTCAATTGTAGAACTTGAGAGCACATGCTGATAGAAATGTGATTTAGTAGATGATTGTATAGTTCATGATTTTATCCTATGTTATATCTATAGTCCTAATTTTCTTGCATATGTTTTTATTTCTTGTCTTTTTGTCCCTATTTGATTTCCTATGTATGTTCTTGTTGACAAAATTATCAAAAATATTGAGGATTTCTGGTAGATGATTGTACAGTTTATGATTTTGTCCCATGTTATATGTATATTCCTAATTTTTTTGGATTTTTAAAAAAATTTCTTGTCTTTTTTCCACAATTTGGTTTCCTATGTATGTGCTTCCTGACAAGATTGTCAACAATATTGACAAAGTGTCTTTTTTTATTGCTCTTGATTTGCTTATATTGCAAGACCACACATGCTGATAAAAATGAGCTATATGATGATTTTTTACTGTGCATGTTTGTAAACAGTCAATATTTTTGATGCTACTCCTTGGTGTATTCCATTAAAACATAATCAAATTTTAATTTTTCAATCATGTTTAGTTCGTATATGCAGGATTGACCATCTAACAATACAAATAGTAATGGGAAGAATGAGCAACATGAGAGGGTTGGTCATCGAATGTGGGGCATAATGGTATAGAGTGTGAATTTCTTAGTGTTTTCATATTTAATGGCTAAGTCATAAGGTTCAAGTTCGAGTTCGACAACTATGAAGTTCAGATGAAGTTTGACAAAGCAAAAGGATTGAAAATAATTTGATGATAAATTCGTCTTATATAATTTTCCAAAAATATATAAATATATATAATTGCAATTCCCAACTTTGGGATAGTTTATAGCTTTGTACAAATGATTGCAAGTATGATCATTTTTTACTTTTCTTTGCTAATAAATAGAATTAAAATAAAAAATAATAATCATTTTATTTATTCTTTACTAATAAAATAAAATTCTGAATATTCAAGAATTAAAAATAATAATAATGTAGTCTAATTATAAATAAATTAGTAATCATAAATTTTAAATTAAATATTAATACTTTACTCATTATAATACTTGTGTTTCACTAATAAAATAAGATTAAATTTTTCTACTTCAAATTCCAATTCTAATTCGAAAATGAACAACCAAACGTAAGAAAAAGATATTCCCAGTCATATTCCGTTCCAATTTCAATTTTTAAATTGGCAACCAAACACACAATATGGATTTGCATATTCATCTTCTGTGTCAACCAAACGGTCCAACTATCTTTCTAAAACACATAACCAGATTTTCGAAAACCTGGTTATGAGATAACCTGATTATGAGACAAATTCATCTTCCCCAACCAAATTGGGCCTTAATGATAGGTACTAAGCCCTGGGTTCAATAGTGATCACTGGGTAAGTCTTTTTTTCTTTGCCAGATTATTATTACGAGTAGATGTCTGAAATTATCCATAGACGCCAGAATCTAGTGTCGCAGCTACTGTCAGTGGAAACTATATTACCCACTGTTATAGGTACATGATTTCAATATTGTTTAGCGAATTTAGGTCCTTATGATCTACATGTTCCAAAGTTGACTAGTATGTTTTGATGCTATGATTCTCTGAACTTTGGAAGTTTATCTTTGTGTTTGAGAATAGATGAATGTAGAAAATGGAATCACTTTGCGTCTATGCTCTTCATATTATTGACAAATCTTAATGAGTGTATGCTTCTCTTGGATTTTTTTGTTTTAAGAGGTAGTTGAAAGTATCATGTTTCAACGTATTGTTTTCACTTGTTTAATGTTTTCTTGCTAAACATTTGAAGTACTCAAATGCAGCTGGGGGTATTTGGAAAATATACCACTGGAATCAGCAGCGAAAGACCAGGGAGTTTTATAAAATACTGGATCGAGGAGAAATATCTGCTGTCCACGAAGAAGAGTAGAGTCCGACATTCAAAGTTGAAGAAAGTGTTTTTGAGATCAGGACACCATATAAATCTGTACAAGTATAGTTCCTGTTAATTTGTAGTGTAGAGTAAGATTTATTGCTGAACATTGGGCTTGAATCTTATTTTTACCTCAATTTGTGGGTCAGTTTGGTCAATCTTCCATGTTCCTTCTATACAAACATTACATCGTCAATAATGGAAATTGTATTGTGTCATTTTGATGATATCATTTTTCGCACGCTTAGAAGACTAATTTTTTGTTGAGTTTAAAACTTTAAAGCTCGTACATTATAACATTTTTTCTGTGCAGGGGAGGATGTAGAATGCACTCTAAAATTTGTTATTCTTAATCTTGTTTTTCGTTTGTTTGTTCCTTTTATTTTCTGATACAATTAAGTCCTTACAGAATATGTTTGACGTCAATCCTTTACTCTTGTTCAAGATGGAGTCCAAGGTTCTGTTGCATATGTTGAGAATGCTGTAGGTTAGTTTCTTTGCTTCCGTTTTGGCTGTGATGAGAATGGTTATATTTTATATAAGTTGACTCTAAGCTACCAATATGTGGTAAAAGAGTGCAGTACAAAGAAATTCGAGAAATCAGCCTTGATATTAGTATATGTGAAATTTTCTTCTTGGGTTACAGTATCACACAAATCTTTATTTTTCTAGATTTGGTTTATAATGGAGTAATAATTTGTCTTCTCTGGCCTGGATAGTGTAGAGAGTATCTATTGGGCTGATCACCTGAAAAAATAGAGTTGGGATTACAGCGGACAAAATTTCTGCTTTCAAAGAAAGCTTTGGGTGCATATTTTATAAACCAGTGGTTAGATTTCGTTGTTCACTGAATGCCTGATATGATGTGATGAATGCCTATGCTTCTTATCTTGTCATAAATATCATATAATGTGATGATCTCTCTCTCTCTCCTGTTCAAGAGATGGCTATGCCATTATATTTTCTTTCTTCAGATTTACAAAAACCTAAGTGTAACTTAAGGTAATTATGAAGCTTTGATTGCCAGTGCGCAAACTAAAAATGGTTTCAAATGGGGAGGGCCCATCTAAACAACTAAACCAAACATGTTATTTTTATTGTGCTGTTGTGTATAGCGGCATGTTCAATTCCGGAACAGTAAGGTAGTGCTAAGCAAGGGCGTTGTATGTGGCTGGGAGTGAGTCAAGTTATAAGTCTGGCTGTGTAGACATCTTGTTTGAGGATGTTTCTTCTTAAATGCATAAATGGGCGAGATCATCACAGATTTGTTTATAATCATTTTGTTTGGATTGATTATTTAATACTATGTGTTTTCGAAAGAGGTTATCTACTATTTTTTTTTTGATGAAAAGGCTTACAAATAATATTAAATTAAAAACACAAGTATAATAATAAAAAAATGGAAAAGAGAGAGGATAATAAATCACTCTCTAAGTGTCTCAAACGAGCCTAGCCTGAAAATTCGTAACCATAATAACAATAAACATGGCATACCCCAAAAATAAAGATCCCTTAGGTAGTGTAAATAAAATTAAAAACATTAATATTTCACTCGGTACTAACTATCGTCGAGTGCCAGTTTTGTTCGGCACTTTAATGAGTCAAGTGGCAGGAGTGTGCCAAGTGAGCTCGGCACATGAAGGAGCCAAGTGAGCTTAGCACTCAAAAGGGTAACTCGACACCTATGGATGCCAAGTGAGCTTGGCTTCAACTGTAGAGAGAACTTCTACCAAGGACAATGCCGAGTGATAGAACTTATAACGTATTTTCACCATTAAAATCAGAGACCCAAAGCTTAAAATATTCAACAAATATATAGAGAAAAAATAACAGATTCACATATGCCTGCTTGCTTACTATTTAACTTTGATTGAAACTATTACAAAATCTGAGAGCATTCTGCTTCAACCATAAAACCCTAAAATAATGCTAAAAACTTCAAACTGATAAACATCTTAGAACTTTGAATTTGCAACTCTAATGGCTGCATACAATAATGTCTAGAGCAATCGTTGCTTCAACATGATGAACTCAACAAACAATAAATTTACAGAATGACCAGAGAAGAAACACATGCATCTGTAGGCACGAAATGAACTTCCTTCTGTCTCTGCACTCTGACGACTGGATCTGCTGATCACTTCTTTCTTCTTCCTTCTCTGCAACTTTTGATCTCTTCAACTTCAACTTATCGAATGAGAGAGTGAGACATTCCTTTTGTCTCCTGCCAAATATTTTCCCCTTCATTTTCAAATTTGAAACTCACCTACCCGTATTACATTTTTAAAATGTTGTGCAGGTCGTTAGAGGTGGTAGGTGGGCATTTGGCTCCAGGGGCAAACGTCTATGTGCAATTAATATTCCAACACTCCCCTTTTGTCCCGAGCCAAACGAACAAAGATTACTACTGATCCAAATCAACTACACCAAGACACTCTCTTAAGTGTACAAAATTTTCAATGCCTAATGGCTTGGTAAAAATGTTTGCTAGCTATTGCTTAGACTTACAAAATTTCATCTTGATATCCCCATTCTCCACCAGCTCTCTGATGAAGTGATATTTGATCTCTATGTGTTTTCTTCTACCATGGAAGACTGGATTCTTGGACAATGCAATTGATGAGATGTTGTCACAATAAATTGTGGTTCCATCTTCTTGCCTTTCATTCAAATCTGTCAAGATCCTTCTTAACCAAATAGCTTGACATGCTGCTACATTTGCTGCTATGTATTTAGCCTCTGGTGTAGATTGAACAATAATAGATTGCTTCTTAGATGCCCATGAAATTGCACCTGATCCCATATGAAATACATATTCAGAAGTGCTCTTCCTATCATCTACACTTTCAGCTCAATCACTATTTGTATAACCTACCAACTTGAATTCATTTGCTGCAATATACAAAATTTCAAATCCCTTGGTACCTTTCACATACCTTAGGATCCTCTTTCCCACTTATCAATGAGAATCTTTTGGTGTTTTCATAAATCTAAAAATTAAACTTACTGCATGCATCAATTATGGCTGAGTTGCAGTCAAATGCATTAAACTTCCAACCATACTCTTGTATAGTGTTGGATCCACTCTCTTGCTAGAGTCTTCTTTGCTCAATTTCAGACCTATTGTAGTTGGTGTGAGGGCTAGCTTACTATTTTTCATTTTGAATCTCTCCAAGATCTGCCCTACATATTTTTCTTGAGAGATGAAGATGCCATTATGCATTTGTTTTACTTCTATGCCTAGAAAGTACTTCAAGAGACTAAGGTCTGTCATCTCAAATTTATTTTTCATGGCCTCTTTGAACTCATCAATTAGAGCCTTATCATTACCAGTAAAAATCAAATCATCTACATACAAGACAACAATCAACATATTTCTATTTGCTACCTTAATGTAGAGAGTAGGCTCACCATTGCTTTTGCTAAAGCCATTAATCATCAAATATGAGTCAATCTTGCTGTACCATGCCCTTGGAGCTTGCTTGAGCCCATAAAGAGCTCTCTTCAATCTATCTACTTTGTGTTCTTCACCTACAATTTTATAGTCAGGTGGCTGCTCCACATAGACTTCTTCCTTCAATGCACCATTCAAGAAAGAAAACTTTACATCCATTTGAAATACCTTCCATTTGTGCTGAGCTACAATTGCTATAACAACACACACAGTTTTCATTCTTGCAATTGGGGCATATGTCTCATCATAATCTCTACCATACTGCTATTTGTAACCCTTGACTTCCAGCCTTGCCTTATGCCTATCAATCTTGTCTTCAACATTGCATTTGGTCTTGTAGACCCATTTCACTCCAATCACTTATTTTTTGGGAGGCAATTCTATTAGCTCCCATGTATCATTCCTTTCTATAGCATCTATCTCCTCATCCATAGCCTTACACCATTTCTTCTCCTTAACAACTTTTTAAAAATATATTGGATCACTATGAGAAAATAATGCAAAATTAACACTCTCATCATAATCTTCATACCTTTCATCTTGATATATCTCCCTAAGACTCTTATTCTTTCTTGGTAATAGGGAGGAGAGTGTGGGATTAGAATCTTCACTACTGTTGGTTTGCTGACCAATTCGGTCTTCACTGTTACTTGGCACTGACACTCAGTCATGCCTAGAGGAGCTCAACAATGACTGAGGCTACTTTCCTTTTCTTCTATTTTCTCATTCTTCTTGTTGTCCATCAACATCTTCTTCACTCATAATTGACACTTTACTTGAGGTGCTCGATGACTCATGATCAGTTGGTCCATACCATAACTAATTTTCAAGACATTCCACATCTTTTGAGAGAATCATCTTGTTGTTCAATGGGTCATATAGTGTGTATGCCTTTGATTTTGAGTTGTACCTTGTGAAGATGCACTTCAAACCTTTGTCATCCAATTTCTGCCTTTGCTCTTTAGGCACATGTGCATATGCAACACATCCAAGCACCCTTAGGTGTTCAACTGTCCATCTTCCTCGTGATCATGCTTCTATTAGAATTCTATCATAGACTGTTGTTGCCACAACTTCTCCCCAAAATTCAGTTGGGAGACCTTTCTCTTTCATCATGCTCCTTGCCATTTCAACTATGGTCATGTTGTTTCTTTCAGCCACTCCATTCTGCTTTGGTGTATAGCTACCTATGAGCTCTTTCTTTATGCCATGTTTTTTGCAAAAATTTACAAAAGAATTGGAGGTATACTCCCCTCCTCTATCTAATCTTAGGACATTGATATAGTGTCCACATTCTCTTTCAGCATGGGCTTTGAACTCAAAAAACTTATCAAATGCTTGAGATTTAGATTTCAAAAAATAAACCCATGTCCTATGATTGAAATCATCAATAAATGTCATGAAATAAGTACTTCCCCCAATGGAAGTAATTTGCATAGGATCGACTAGGTCAGTATGCACTAACTCTAATGGATATCTAACCCTCCTAGAATTTTCAAAATTAAAGGGTAGCCTATGTTGCTTACCCAAAATACAAGCCTCACACTTGTCATATGAATTTCCTATTCATGGCAAACCTTCTACCATTCTTTTATTTGACAACAAATTTAAGCTAGCATAGCCAAGATGACCATACCTGAGGTGCCATAGCTGTGAAGGGTCTTCAATCACACTCCTTAGAGTTGATTGTGTGAGAGGTGCAACACCAACTTGAGATGAGAAACATGTCTCTATCCTCAAGGGAAATATTATGTTCTTTGTCATTTGAACTGCTGCAAGTAAGTTCTTGCTCCCATCCTTTTTATGAATGACAAACCTGTCATTCTCCATCAACACTTTGTATCCATTTTGAATGAGATGAAAAATGCTCATCAGATTGTGCTTCATACTAGGGGAAAAATACACATTTTGTATTTTCTTCTTCTCACCTTGCTTGGCGCAGACCATAATAGATCCTTTGCCCACTACTGGTAGGGTTCCATTGTTACCTATTTTAATCTCAGATTTGAAACTCTTGTCAATGAATGAAAAAAAGGTTTCATTACCACTCATGTGGTTGCTACATCTACCAAACCTCAGGGCTTCCTTCTTCACCAACATTACACATGATGAAGGCAGTGACATTGTTTCCACTTCCCATGTTTACATCAGCCATATTTGCTTGTCTTGACTGATCATTTTGATTCTTCCAACATTCACTTGCATAATACCCATATTTATGATAGTAGTAGCATTCTACATTACTCTTATTTGAGTTGTAATTTTTCTTACCTCCTCTTGAAATATTTTGTGAGCTACTTGCTCCATCTGCTCTTCCTGAGCTTTCTGCTATAACATTTCTTTGTCCTCCATTACCTCAGCCTCTTCCTTTGGAGTTTTTGCCTATGACATTTTTTCCTCTCTCACTTCCTCTTATATTTGAATGAGCTTTGAATGCTTGCTCTTGGGAAGAAGAAGATGTAGATTTGTTGATCCTATGCCCATGGGTTTCAAAAATAACCATCAACTCATCCATTGTAAAAATAGTGATGTCTTTTGCCTCTTCTATGGTCATGACCAAATTGTCATATTTATGAGGTAAACTCCTCAATATATTTTTCACTATCCTCTACTCTTGATAGTCTTCTCTATTTGACTTCAGTTGGTTAATTACATTGGAAGTCTTTGAATTGAAATCTACAACTGATTCATTTTCCTTCATCTGAAGGTTCTCAAACTCCCTCCTTATATTTTGTAACTTTATTGTATAGACTTTATCAGTCCCATTGAAGTTCATCTCAATGATATCCCAAGCTTCCTTTGCATAATTTGCTGCTGCAATTTTGAAAAAAATTGTCTCTGTCATTGCTGCCTCAATCAAACTTAATGCCTTACCATCCTTTCTCCTTGACTCTTTCAACTAAGTCTTTTGTGCATTTGTGAGAGCAACATACTGAGTTGGGTCTATCACATCATTGAACCTATTAATCACAAACTCCTACAAATCATTAGCAACCATTATGGTCTTCATCTTCTTTGCCCATGTGTCATAATTTTGTCCATTGAAGGGTGGTGGCTGCTACCATATCTTTCCTGCATCTCCTACCATGTCAAATATCTCAGAAAAAATTTCCCTAACTCACTTTGGATGTGGGGCCTCAAAGCTTTGATACCATGTAAATAAAATTAAAAACATTAATATTTCACTCGGCACTAACTATTGCCGTGCTAGTTTTGCTCAACACCTTAATGAGCTGAGTGGCAGGAGTGTGTCGAGTGAGCTCAGCAGATGAAGGAGTTGAGTGAGCTTGACACTCAAAAGGGTAACTCGACACCTATGGATGACGAGTGAGCTCGGCTTCAACTATAGAGAGAACTCCTACCAAGGACAATGTCGAGTGACATAACTTATAACATGAATATTTCCACCATTAAAATCAGAGACCCAAAGCTTAAAATATTCAACAAATATATAGAGGAAAAATAATGGATCCATGTATGCCTACTTGCTTACTATTGAAGGACTACCCTAAAAACTTCAAACAGATAAACAACTTAAAACTTTGAATTTGCAGCTATAATGGCTACATACAATAATGCCTAGAGAAATCACTGCTTCAACAGGACAAACTCAACAAACAATAAACTTATAGAATGACTAGAGAAGAAACACGTGCATCTATAGGCACGAAATGAACTTCCTTCTATCTTTGCACTCTAACAACTAGATCTCCTGATCACTTCTTTCTTCTTCCTTCTCTACAACTTTTGATCTCTTCAACTTCAACTTATCAAATGAGAGAGTGAGAGATTTCTTTTTTCTTCTGCTAAATATTTTCCCCCTCATTTCCAAATTTGAAACTCACCTACCCATATTAAATTTTCTAAATGTTGTGCAGGTCATTAGAGGTGGTAGGTGGGCATTTGGCTCCAGGGGAAAATTTCTATGCGTAATTAATATTCCAACAGGTAGCTAGTTTAGTATTAGTTGAAGGAGGAGGCTCTGGATCATCCTTCTTCCCCATCCATTTTTGGGGTTATGTAGTAGGGTCTAGATTAGTCCACCTTTCAAGCTGTTTCTTCTTCTTCTTCTTATTTCTCCTAATGTATTGAAATTGCTGGGAAATGCAAGAAACCATTTAGAGGACCAACCAACATCTTTGAGCGAATTGGACAAGCTTGAAGCAGTGGGAGGAGAACCACCAACAAAGGTCCACCCAAATGTAGAACCATTTTCAGGTGGTGTACTTGATTGTTAGCATATGGGATCCCAATGACCATTTGAGTGACATCATGGAGCTTGGGAATGTGGTGTTTGTGTAGGCCTGAGAGAGGAACTATGACTAATATGATGACCATGTGATGGTGAACAACCATAAAAAATAGAACCATTCGATGGTACCTTGGCAACTATACAAAGGGCATTATTCCGATTTTGCAAAAGCTCTCACAAGTGGGCTAGCTCAAGGGCCTCCTTATCAAACTATACTTGAATCTATAAATCACATTATTGCTGATAGATGCTTTAGCAAAAAGAGAAACTCAAGTATCAATATGGAATTGTGCAAGTATAGCTACATTCATGTCTTTCCAAATAACAAACAAGATTTGCATCTTGAAAGTATGTTAGAGCTGTAAAAAAGAGCAGGAAATCTAGGATTTTCACCCAAAAGTACCATATGCCAAGAAAATAATTCTGGTCTAAAGGGGCTAAGAAGTCATGAATCCACACCCAGAACTATTGAGCATTTCTACAAAACAAAAAATTATCGAGGAAAAACTCAAATTGGCGATTAAAATGATGAGGGTTTGGGAATCACAAATGATGGAGATAAGAACTAAAAAGGAATGTTTCAGAAAAGATACACTAGAAGAAATGAGCTATTTTGGGCTCTATGATAGTAGACCAAATAGTAGCAAACCTTAATCTCCAAGTCAAGTCTGAGGATTGTAAATGCTAACACTGGTTTAACATATTGATTTATATAAATGAGGAGAGCCATTGATATCTTTGTCATGTTTGATATCTCAAAAAAGCTTCATGTGGATAACATCTATAGTCTTTCCACTGAGGCCTGATGGGAAAAAAGAAATTTTCATGCAACAATTTGATAAGAAAGGTTGAGATTGCAAGATCACAAGTTTGATGATCTTGGTGTGTTAAGTGGAATTGAACTTGTAAGTATTCTTAAGTGTGTGAAGATACTGTTGGTTTTTCATGTAGCCCAAACCCTTCAAACAATAACATAGAGAATTATACAACACATAAGTTTCACAATGCCAGATTCTTCATTAAACTCTTCCAACTCTACTCTACCTCTCCAATGAAAGAAAAATGAAAACTCATTACAATTTCAAAAATTACCATATTTAGCAAATTTTTAGGAAAAAATAGATTTTTTTCATTTTTGGTAATTTTCAAAACCCATTTTACGAATCTCAATTTTTCCCAAGGAAAAACCCATACTAAGACAATATGAGTTACCAACTAATCTACAAAATCAATAATATGATTTCAGATTTACTACAAAAACAACTTTCTTAAAAAATAGAAAAGGAAAAACACAAAAATCCAATTTTGGAGGCCAAGATGATATTTTGGGCTACCAGGAAAATGTCAAAATGGCCACCAATCAAGTTGATCTCTATCAACAATCCTAATAACACCTCACACAACTATTTATAAAATTTTAGCCAAACCCACATCCGAGTGAAAAGTTATGACCCTTGGATGCTCCTACATCAGTTTTGAAAAAAAGTCTCAAGGGGTTTGGATGCCTTGCTTATGATAGCAAAGAGCATGCATATTTAGGAGACATGCAAAATCAAGGTCTTGAACCTAGATTAAGGGAGACCACCACATATTATGATGGTTAAAAGACAACCCATCACGTAATCCAACACCATCCCAATGAAGCCATGATTTAGTTGCTTCCCAAGTTTGCAAAATGCTTTTAGCAATGAAAGAGCCTTGGATTCACATTGGCTCTCTCAAGAGCAGAAGTGTCTAAAACCCAATCTCCTTCTAAGTTGGATAGTGTAGAGGAAACAAAATGTAATGTCAAAAGGTAATTTTCTAAACCCCCTCCTTAAACATTTCTCTGATAGCCCATTTGACACACAAGGCTAGTTCTTGTTTTTGGGTTGAAATGAGTCCCAAACCTCTAGAGTTTTTGGGAAGACAAGCCTCTCAGTGAAATCCATATTTCTTTGTGTTTAAGGCACAACGAAAATTGTGCAATGATTTTTAAAGTTTGTTGTAAGATGATTTTGAAGGAACCCAACATGAAGAATACTAAACATGAGTGGCTCCAAGCACTTTGGAATAGATATGGAATTTCCCTGCCAAGGAAAGAGGCATTGTCAACCAATAAGCAAGCCTATTATCAATTTTGGAGAGCACAATGTCCCAAAACTTAGTTTCCAAGCCATGATAGGCGAAAGGTATTCTCAAAAAGTGGGTAATTTCCCCATGCTGAATCCATTTCAATCAAATTGGAAGATCCAATTTTACACAGGTAGGAATGACTATTGATAGCAAAGGGTTTTCTATCATTGAATAGGAGAACCAAAGGCCAAATAAAAGGTTTCTAAGAACTAAAATGTATTTTGGACATTCTTACGATCTTAATTAGGGTGAGAGAGTCATTGACATAATGACCATTCATGAGTTCTAAAGATGAATTTGGGAGAGAAATAATCCCAACCCATCTTTTTGGAAACAATAGAGGCAAGAAAATAACCAAATCCTTTGACAAAAAGGACATACAAGAATGGGGTCAAAGGAAAACCTTGACAAATAGATTTGTGGAAACTAAAGGTATGGAAATCTCGTCCACTGATGGTAATACAAGAAGTATCTACAAATAACATTTGAACAAAGTGGACAAAGAAAGTGCCGAATTCTAAAGCTTTAAGCATGGCTAAGATGAAGAACCAATCAATGTAGCCATTTAATTTGAAAAAAATCAATCTTAATAAACATGGAATTTTTGTGTGAGCATTTGATCCCAATCCATACCCTCATAAACAACAATTATCATTTGGAATAAATCTTGATTGGATCAAATCAGTCTCCTCTGGCTGCACATTCACTAAATCTGATTAAAGATAATATCCAATTTGTGAGTGATAATTTTAATCTACAAGTTGAAGATTTTTTTTTTTTGAAATTATATGAGTGGGAGAATAAAAAAATATAAAATCCTCTAAAGAGATTTTTTATACTATTGGATTATAGTATTGAGCCTACTATCGACATTGGGGTTTTCGTTCAAATCAAATACATTGTATGATCAATCAATGAACTCTTTGATAAAATGTTGATAGATATATGGTGAAAATATTACACTATTGAGTTGTCGAATCAATGAAAAAAATGAAGCATATCTCATATGGACCATCATAGATAGGCGAGCTTGACTGTTGATTAGAAGTGCATCACAATTTTGAGAATATAATGTCAAGCACTACAAAGGTGACCCCACATATTTGTTTTAGTTAAGAGGCAAAAAGCATCACACAGTCTTTAGTGAGCTTGATAAATAATGGTGTCTGTGATATTCATTAATAACAAAATTTAGTTTATATGATGAGTATCCAATTCATTATCTACATTTCCCATATGCAACCCAATGAAAACCAAAGAAGAAACATAATGGGATGTTTAATGATCAAAACAACCAATCCAATAAAGGTTGGATGTGTTAATTGAAGAATCATTTTAATATTTTTTGTTGACAAGTTACACTGAAATAGATGGTTCCGCCCTTCATTTTTCAGTCGCTAAGAAAGTGATGGAGATTGCTAGGTTGCAAATCATGCTCAAGTCATTCACACTAAAATGTTCCTTCTAATGAGTTGCTTTGTGAATTGGTTGGTCTAACTAATTTGATGTCTTGATAATCAACCATAATGACTATTGTTTTTTTGAGTGGAGTATCAATCATCATTTGCAAAGTGTTATCTAAGAATACTCATAATGTTCCTAAATGGCTCACTAGAAATAATCATGTGATTTGTAAATGGTGATATGGTGCAGTGGAGCTCTATTTTAGCAATGGAAAATCTTGTTGGTAGTCATCTTAATGTAAAAGAAAAGATCTTAAAAGAGTTTGTAACCACAAATTTTATGAAGATAGAAAATCGAGTTTTTGTGTGGGGGGTATACTTGTAATTAAATTGTCAAATAATTTTGCATTTTGGATATGTTTTATAGACTCTAATTCTCTCAATCTTAACTGGAGAGATTTTACAAATTATATTGAAGTTGAAAGTTATGGACAATCGAGTGTAACACTATCAAAATTGTCAATGACAGTCACTTTGGTAATAAAGTGATGGACATCACACAATTTATTTCCATGAAAGAGACCAATATATGCTACATGTCAAAGGATGCATATACATGCACCTTGATATCATAAACATGTTCGTTATTTGTGTTATATCTATAAAATATTAAATAGGATGAAGTGATAAAGGGGACAACTTTTTATTATGATAAAAGAATCAGTTATTAAATTTGATAAAGGTCATTAGAAGAAAAAGAGAATAAATATTCCTTTAAAAGGGAAGAAATGGGATTCTTCTCTTTCAGTGTGGTATTTGTGCTATAGGAAGGGGAGTTCTTTTATGAGTTTTGTATAATTGTAGAAGGGAAAGGTGAGTGTATTTCATTTTTAGATATAGTTTTCAGTGCGGGTGGAGATGACAGTATTTAAACTATTATCTATAATCAAAGGAAAAAATGTGATGTATTTGAGATCTTTGAGTTTTGAATGCATTTATTTATATTGTCATTGATCTTTTTGTCAATGGATTTTTTTTTAATAAAATCTCATCCATTAAATTATATTCATGTGTACAAAGAAACCTTTGAGTTTTAAGCATCATAAATATTTGAAATAAACTTTTAATCTTTCATTTGGCCTATTAACTGTGAATTCCCAACTAGTAATCTTAGAGTTATTAGTTTACTTATTTATAATTTTTGACATCTATCCCATATTTATGGATAGGTGGTTGCTTTCTTTCCATGCCTTCCAATTAAAGGCATATCAGTGACGTAAATTTTATTGCATATCGAACAAAGGGAGATGTACCTACATACCAAAATTCAAAGAGCACTTACACATTTTAGTTATAAGTGACTCAACTGTTAGCCTAGGTTTTGTTCTCTAATTTGGCCATCCACAAGTTATTTTTTAAATATTTGTAACAGTGACAAATATATTTACTTATAGTATCCAAATCTAGTCAAGTCCCCCATAGGTTTGTGTTGTTGTGATTTCTCATCAAGTGTATCACTGCTTGAGTAAAGATTTTCAAGATGTAACTTTATTTCCACAATCTCACCTTTGGAAATTTGATTACTAGATCTTGAATCTTTAAGTTCTAGTTTCACCATTCTAAGATGCACACTCAAATCATCAATTTCATCTATCTTCCTTCTTAGATATGTATCAAGATTCTCTTTTTGCATTTTTCCATCTTCAATCTCTTTGGCCATATAAGTTATGTGATCTCAAACTGATGGCTAAGTGTTTGATTTTCCTTTTGAAGTCTCTCTACCATATCTAAATCATCTTCATCTAATTTAGGCTCTTTAATATGTTCAACAAGTTCTTTACTTTTTATCCTTGAAATATCAATATGATATTTAAGTTTCTTGATGTAATGTTGTGCATCTCTTAGCTTCAATTTCAAATATTCCTTTTTTGTATTAGCTCTATCTATAACTTAAAGTCTTTCATCAAAATTAATCTATAGGCTTCTTACATATGTCAGGACCCTCCTCAAACTTTAAGGCTTTTTATGAGGAACTAATATTTGATATAATTGTTAGGATCAAGAAAAATCAGAGGTGGGGGGTTAAATTACTGTTGCAACACTTTCATACCAGTTACTTACTTTGCAACTTAACCAAAAATACACACATACAACAATATAAGGAAGTAAAATATAGAAAAAGAAGTAACTCATAGCACTATGATTTGTTTTCGAGAAAACCATGGCCAAAGGAAATCCCTAGTAGGAATGATACCTACAACTATGCACTAATAGAAAAGTTATCTATAAAGAGGCTTGATCCTATTAGGATATGTTACATATAACATTTAGTACACGAGCCCTTTTTTGAGGACTAGACCTTGCTAGAAGTTCGCAACCCTATTAAGAGTTGATAACAAAAGAAAAACATGCTTGATAAAGAACTCACTATCCAATTATAATGAATGTGTCACAATATCAAAATACTATACTTGACATCATAATGCCTGATTAGTTTTCAATGAAGTTTGCATGTGATTTGATCTACCATCAAGACTTACACATATCAAACATAACATCATTATAACATCATTGTCCATGCTCGCATACCAAAAAAAAAATTTCCTTTATATCCTTTACTAATCTTTATTCAGTCGACTTGCTAAAAAGCTTGCAGAAAATGTATAGAACAATCTCCAATAAAAAGGAACACCATGCTATCAAAAGGTTAACATCTAGGGGATGTTGTCCCTACAATGCCAATCAATTGAATTGATCCAAGAGATCAATTTTCTAGGCTAATTTTCTTGATTACAAAGCTATCTTAAATAATTATTATACTGCGCTAGTTTTACTTCACTCAATCAAAAAATATACCAATCACCATATAAATATGGGAGACCATTACCAGAGCACGTACATACTATATATTCTATATATCCAAAATTATAGCTATGTCTAATAAGTATCCTGTGCTCACTAATCAAAATTGTTTGTTGTATCCTAGTTTCTTGTTGTGGACTTGGGGTAATTTTCATATTTAACCTCCAACAAAACTAATTGACTAACTAGGTGACCATGCCAACCATAAATGTTTTAACCAATGAAAACATCTATGCTTTCATCCAATGATTTTTGTAATTCTAGTTAACATTAAATTAGTAGGAGCTATTATTATAGATTTTATCTAATACAAAGGGAACACATTTTTAATTGTCATTGAATATTAGTGGTTATCTATGTGTAGATTTACAGTCTAATAATAATTTATATATTTTATGAATTATTTTTCTTAAATAATTATACTGGTCATGTTGTAAGTTGTTTGAAGTTAATTTCTTTGTACCTCATTTTTAAAAGAATTTATGGGACACAATAATGGATGGTGTGATGAAGTTAGTTTAGGACTAGGATATGTATATTATTTTTCTAAAATAATTTTATTGCTAATAATTTTTGGGGTTATGTTATGGATTAGAATCTCATGATAATTTTTGTTAATGCATCGATGCAAATCATATAAGGATTTGAATCATAATTATAAGTTTTATGAGTTAAAATATTCTTTAATGTGAAAATAATTACCAACAAATTGTATGTGTCAATTTGTACCTCTTCTTGGTAAATCTATACTAATAATTTAAATTACTTAATCAAAGCTTTTAAAGAATTTTTTACAAGAGTGTCAAGACATACTTTATATTAGCAGGCTATGTAAGAATTCTTATCAACAAAATTTATATAACATTTCATAAATGTAAAAAAAAATATTTTTTAAAATTTGTCTATATACATTTCAATAAGATATTAAATAGAATCAACATATAAAGTAATTTAAATTCCAAATGTAAATATTTAAAATGTTTAAAAGTCAAGTTTTGGAATATTCTTAATTATTAAAAAGAGACTAAAAAGAAAAATATACAAAAAGAATATATGAAAATACCATCATAAAATCTTTCTGTTCCATTAAAAGGAACATAAATCTATTATGAATAATTTGTGAGTAATACTAGAACCAATAAAGTTGAATACACCACTAAAAGCATTTAGAGTTCACCAAAATAATAAATGAGAGCTAATAAATTGTATCACATAACGCTATAACTTAGTAGTAAATTATACCCTCCACAATAACCATTTTCCATGGGCAATCAAAAGATAAAGTGATAAAACAACGACACATATGATAACACAAAAACAACTATGGTCCTCACAGGGATGCAAAACAGTAATCTAGTTCTTTTTCCTTTGATTTCTTGTCAACATAATAAATTTCCCTACCAACCTCTGATATGTTGGATTGACAAATATCTAATTTATGCTAATATCTTGTCTAATTCCTCTTCTACTACTAAGTTTGTGGTATAAAAAGAATACATAGGGAATACTTAACACATAGAACTCTAGTCTGTGACCCTCCAATTTTCTACTAACAATGTTTATTTTGAAGATTAAATGATGTGTATATTTGAGGACTATTTTCACTAAATTATAGTAGTCTAGGATTGATGAAATATTATTGCAATTCTACTGAGCATTAAATTAGGAGCCAATATTATAATTCCTGTCTTATACAAAGGAAACACATTTTAAATATCATTCAATCTTAGTGATAGTTGCATGCACATTTTTTTTAAAGAGGGGTAAACGCTTTGACCTGGAGCTATGAACCAGTGAGGCCACAAACGGGGGACCTCATCCACATGAGATTTGAATCTTGATGGCAAGGATAACAATGCAACAACTTAACCATCACAACATGCCACTATGCATGCACATTTATGGTCTAGTATCAATCAAGATATGTCTTGAGTTGTTGCTTTCTTAATAATAATATCAATCATGTTTCCAATTGTTGAAGTTTTATTTTTCATAACTTATTTTTAAAATAATTTATGGAACTCAATAATTGATGGTATAGTAGAGTCATAATCTATATTATACATTTCTTCTATTTAGCTAATTAAAGCTTTTGGAGAATTTATTTCTTTTAAAAGTATCAACATATACTTTATATTTTGTTGCCGTGGTATTTATCATACCCAGATTTCAAAATTTTCAATCAAAATGTGCAAGAGGACATAAAAGTTCAATCTTTAAAGTGTTCGAAGAATTATCCAATTCTTGGTAGTCTCATGACTTCAAATTCTCTGGCGAATCATCAACTCCGCCCTGCACTTCAAATTTCCAAATTCCACCATCTGAGTCTCAAGTTATGACAAGTTAATGAAGAGCACCAAAATAGGTATTTTTCACTCAATCATTAACCATTAACCTTTTAAAAGGTTAAGGTTCCGAGTCAAGAAACATTTTCTGAACCGTTAACATTAACCTCAACCTCTCATCTAAAAAGATTAAGGTTGAGCTCTAAAATACGTATTTTCGAGGTGGTTATTAACCTCTTTGCTCAAAAAGATGTATGTGGTTCAGAATGAGTGAATTATTATTGACAAGCAATAAGAAAACTCACACTTAATACTCAAATACTCAAGAATGTGCAGGTTTCATGCTCATACTTCTTCAATCTCCAGCCCACGACATTCAGGTTAAGGGTCGAGAAGGCATGATAATTAGTGCAATGTAGAAACCATGAACAAGTGTGTCACCCGTTTGCAAACCTATCCCTCACTTCTACAACCCACGGTATTTAATGGAAGCATAGACAAAACATGGGAACTGTTTGATAGAATGTCCATTGACCAGTTCAAGCATAACAGAGCTGTCACCTCCAGTTCAGGATTGTGCACGACGCAAAGGAGAACATTGTCAATACTAGAAGCATTGCAGGTCACACAGTTATAAAGAAGTGAAGCAATATTAGGTGTTCTTCCAACGGAGATTCAAAAACCATTGAAAAAGCACATGGGACTAGATCTGACTTGTTTGATGAAGTCTGCAATTGAAACGTGATCATTGAACCCCATAGAAGTGAGATGAAACAATTATGAAAACTGCGAGATACAATAATCATGCGCAAATGAAAGATTCAAAGCCTTCAGTGGGGGAGAGCTTGGAGTTTTGGAGGGTGTGCGAAATCTACACTTCACCTCAAGTTCGCGCATAGGTGGCATCGCGTTACCTGAATTCTCATTCACGTATTTTATCCGCCTCACAATGTGAGTGATAACTGCAGATATAGTAAAAATATATTTGGATGTTAAGTTTGATAGAATGTTTCAATCCCCAGCCTGTTGTAAATTATTAAATGAGCAGATTAAATCAATCAACAAAAAAGACAAAATATAATGATACGACTATATATTGTGGTTCGGCAAAACTTTACTTATGTTCACACTCAAAGTAAGGAACAACTATATTAATGAAATATCTGCTGTCTTGCAATACATGACTGCACAAGTCATTTATAGAAAGCTCATTGAATACGAAGAGACAAGAGGTAGAAGGAATAGTCATGACTGTTGGACTTCATATCCCAACAATCTCCCCCGTGAAGTTCAATTGGTACAGTCATGCATCATGGCATCCCCTGCTTCCTATTCTGCACCTCAAAGAAGAACAAGGCCTAGAGAAGACCTCAATGTTGCCAAACCTAGTTCAAGCACACTGCGGATGAGTCTTCTCCAAGTTACACCAGAATTATAAATATCTTCTCCGTAATGCAACCTACAGCTCGCATAATTTGTACCATTCTTATGCATCATTCCAATTCCATTCCTTGTTGAGCAGTGAGTGAAAACTATGAAGGCTGTTGGGACTTGTTCATCAACAAAATTCGCAAACATATTGATTAATGAAATTGAATTCCCCAAATCACAAACATAGGTGTCGATTAATTGCCTCCTCTTGTGACTTCCTCTTGAGCCACCCAAGTCCATGGGTATTAAACCATTTTGTATATTTTCTTTACTGAAGCAAAGAAAAATGTGAGTTACGTCTTCTCCTTCATTAGCTATCCATTTGTCTTCTTGCTCAACAAACTTTTTGTATGCTCCTTTACATTCTTGCATAGAGAAAACTACAGTTAATGCATTCCATTCTACTTCTACTACTGCAATCTGCAACATAAATCATGAGTCCTTATTCTCTAACATGCCAAAGGCATCTAGATCATGTGTAACCTTGAGCTCCTGGCTCTCTCCAGCCTCCTTGAGCTCTATAGTCCTCTCGCTCCTTAGATCTTCAGTTGCCAGGCACCCAAAATCCTCTTGTGGTTTATTTTTACAAAGCGGAAACTTCTCTGTGAGCAAGTCATATATTTTTGCAAGAAAGGGGTCCTTTGTCAAGTAAACCTCAGCTTCCACATCTTCATCCTTGCTTGCTTCAACATCCTCCTCTTCACTCCAATCCAAATTTTCAAGAAATTGCTCAATAATAAAATCAACATCATCATCTTCTTCCTCCATCTCTGTTCAAGCCAAACTAGCTCTGATACCAATTGTAAATTATTAAATGAGCAGATAAAATCAATCAACAAAGAAGACAAAATATAATTACACAACTATATATTGTGGTTTGGCAAAACTTTGCCTACATCCACACTCAAAGCAGGGAACAATTATATTAATGAAATATCTGCTGTCTTGCAATACATGACTGCACAAGTCATTTATAGAAAGCTCATCGAATAAGAAGAGACAAGAGGGAGAAGGAATAGTCGTGACTGTTAGACTTCATATCCCAACACCTGCAGCTTTGAATGGGAATCAATGGTATTCACAAAGATCATAAACAAGGCACCGAAGCTTTTTAATCTGAGTTTTCCATCCTCAACTTGACCATAGACAAACACGTGAACTATTTGACAAAATGCTGGATCGCCATTGAAGTTGAAATTTCATGTTTCAGGTTTGAGGTTTGAGAGGAATACGAGAAATGACCCGTGCCACCAAATTATTGTGGAGAACTCTATGTCTTGGCAGCCAGTGTAGCCCCCTCTTCCAAGACCATCATCATTTACATTAAAAGATAATAAAAATATACCAAATTGACTGGTGAAGAAAAGGTGTTGCATGCAAATAAATAATGGAATGCCTCCACGCAGGATCGAACTATGGCCTTTAATTTACAAGATTGACGCTCTACCACTGAGCTATGTAGGCAGATCATTGTTTGCAATCCAAACCTTAATCACTAGTGCAAATATTTGACACCTATTTCAGAAAACAAAAACCTCAATGGAAAAAGAAGATAAAGTTAGAGATAGCTGAGAAAGGGCACTCCAAGAATTGAACTCGAGACCTCTCACACCCTAAGCGAGAACCATACACATAGACCAAATGCCCAGACCTGTGCCTGCAATAAGAAGTCATCAAACCTGGTGGATGGTGAAAGTAGATAATCAAAGATGTATATTTATTAGGGTATTAGATCAGTTATGATAAATGTGCCATTCTTCAAGCTCAAAAATGATGAAAGCTTTAAAATGGTATTTAGGAAGTTATTGAAAGACTTCTATAAATAATATCACTTGCAGAAGCCTGAGAAAGTAATCATGCTCAGTGTTTGATTAAGTTTGAGCATGTATCGAGTGTTTCATAACCTGGTCCAATGGAAAATTGAAGGTAAACTATTGGTGGAATACCAGGTAGAGATAAAAACACATAACACCTATGACCTTCATAAATGCCAAGTATCAAGTCATGCACAAATTGTTGAACATCCATCAAAGTGTTGGAGCAAGTTCATACACATTTATCAAAGCATAGGCGCTTAAGATATTTTGAATCATTTGAATGAATACACATCGTGATATTGCTATTAGGATTTAACTGTGTGATTTTGAGTCAAACTCATTGACCTATGTTTCATGAGTAGTGATTCAACATGAATCCATCTCTCTTGAGAATAAATGTGGAATCAAAGAAATGGTTAAATACATGTGGACAATGGAATCATCAGCTATTTGAATTATAAACTTGTCCACATTAAAGGAAGTTTACATCATGTCATATTGTTAGTAAAATAGAAGGCAATGTAATAAAATGTCTCAAATGTGTATGACCGTGCAAATGAAGGAGTGAGAGTTGAGTGCTAAATTGATTTGTTGAAGACTACAAGGACTTCCATGCGTAGGAATCCAAAGTCAATGCATTGGAATCAGTCGATAGATTTTCATTTCTTGAGGATGCTGAAAAATGCAGGGTTCAATGGTATTGGTATGTACCTCTATGCAAGGGCCAACCTTTTAATAAAAGTCATTATGGAAGTAGTGAATCTTTGGCAACACTTGGAGAGATAGTGAATATAAAGTCAGTATTTTATAGACACTTATATGCCTTATGCTCTTGATCTCTTCATGGAAAGATAGATGTGTGCTCATTAATAAAGTGATTTAATTTGAATAAATGATTCAAAGATCAAAAGGAGATCGAAAAGTTTTGATTATTTGATATTCTACTCCAAAGGTGTTAAGGTCCAAGTTTCAAGTCATGTTTGGTTAAGTTTTGTAAGGTTAATTAACCTCACCCAAATCACGTATTTGGGAAGTAGTTCTTAACCTCCATGTCTATATAAGGAATCATCTTAGCTTTGTAAGGGGGACTTTTTGGACTTGGAAAAAAGGGAACACTATGCTAAAATTTTGATTAGAAGATAATATTTGGAAAGTATGTACAATTGTTGTCTTTGTAATAAAAAAAATTCTTCTTAGGTTCTTGGTGCAAGAAAATAAAGGAATGTGCAATTTGATTTCTCTTCTTTTGAATCTAAATTGTTAGAAATCTTGATTCTCTTTGTAGTGAGCATTTTCATAGTATTGTGCAGGTGTTTATGAATCTTTGGGTCAAAATTGTGCTAGTGGTAATTCTTAAGCATAGATTTTGATTGTTGTTATTAGTGGTTTAAGTTAGTTTAGGAAAGCTTTGAAGACCTGTGGTGCATTCATCGTCAATGGATTTCTATTGATCTTTTAAAGTTTGGTTTTATCTTTATTTAAAAAGCTTCAAAATTATATCATACAAGGGAGCTGCCCCTTTGAATGCAGAGGAAGGCTGCATATTAAGGGCCTATCCAATTGTTGTGAACAATTTACCACATACACTCTGTTGGGCCATTTTTATAGTGACAAGTCTATTTACCAACATATTTGTAGGATAGGTAAGAACACTTATCGATAAGATGTAGATAATATCTCATAAATATAATAGATTGTATTTTTAAGAACTTGTTTACATACATTTCAATAACATGAATACATTGAAATTTAAAATTTAAAATTCTAAATTGAATTTATTCCAAAGTACTTAAAAATTGAACTTAGGGAGATTTTGATTCTTAACAAGAGACTACAAAGAATAATATAAAGAAAGAATATGAAAATTTCATGGTTAAATCTTTCACTTCCAAAGAGATGCACACAAAATTATTAGTAAGATTTGTGAATGGGTTGGGAAGATAACATTACATCGCAAAATTTTAAGAAAAGTTCAGAAAGGTAAGGAGACTTAGGTAAGGTTGGAGGAGAGATTCCCACCTTCCATATGAGATCATGTTGTGTTCATGCAAGGAAGGAGAGCTTGCAAAACATGAAATCATTATTAAGATTTGTGAATAGGTCTCATATCCATAAAGTTGAATAAACAATTATAAGTATTTAGGATTCATCAAAATGACAAATGAAAGCTAGAATATTATATATCACATAAAGATATAAAATGAAATTTGGAATACAATTAATGTCATCAATCTCTATGAAAATATCTAATGAAATACAATGAATGTCATCAATCTCCATAAAAAATATCTAATGAAATACAATGAATGCCATCAATCTCCATGAAAAATACATAATTTGAAACACAATGAATGTCATCGGTCTTTTCAAACGAACAAGAAATGAGGTGAAATGGAAAGTCTCATCTTCATGAAAATATCAAGACTCGCATATACATAACATATAAGCTATGTGCTAGTCATATATTTTCATGGTTGAGCTAACATAGTCTTAAGTAGAAGGTGGAGGTGGGGTGAAAAATGGAAAGGGTGGAAATTTAAAGGGTGATAGTGGAGGTTGTGTGAAAGAAGGTAGAGAGGGGAAACTAATTTTGGGTATGGGTGGAGGATTAGGAATATTTAGAGGAGGAACACTTAATTTTGGTAGAGGTGTATTAGGAAGAGGGGGGACACTTAATTTGGGAAGAGGGGATACACTAGGTAGGGGAGGAACACTCAATTTTGGAAGAGTGGGTGCACTTGGTAAAGGAGGAACACTCACATTTGGTAGAGGGGGCACAGTTAATTTGGGGAGAGGGGATACACTAGGAAGAGGAGGAGCACTAGGCTTCGGTAAAGAAGGTACACTTGGCAAAGGAGGAGCACTCAACTTAGGGAAAGAAGGTGCATTTGGGAAAGGAGGAAAGCTTAATTTAGGAAGAGGAGGGGCAACGACATTTGGAAAGCTAGGGAGTGGAGGAACACTCAATTTGGGTAGAGGAGGGATGCTAGGAAGAGGAGGAAGAGAAACCTTAGGTAGTGGGGGAATGCTAGGGAGAGGAGGTAGAGGGGATGAAACTTGCAAGACTTTACGACGAGGGATTGCTGTAATGATGACTTGTTTGGGTTGACGATATGACAATGGAGTAGAAGCATAGGTCTGAATTCCACTAGAATCTGAGGATAGTAGGATGAGTTGGGTTGATTCAGCAATTGAGGGGATGTTACATGACTCATGGGTACTTCTGAGAAGTCTAACTGAGCATGATCTCCCAGGATTAAGATTGTGCATAATGGGAAGCTCCACCCTGAAATCTCCATCTTCATTAGTTTCTCCTTCAACTGAAACCATTTCATTGGCGCTCTTCCATTTCCTGTTTCTAACGATGCTGCACTCCACGGCTACGAAGGCACCTGCACCCATTTGCGCTTCATTAATATCCTCCCATCATTATAACAATACACGATACATCTAACACAAACATCATCAAAACTAATAAAAGTTTGATTATTCTAATAACTGAATCAGGGTTTATCACCTGGAAAGAAGTAGGCGGTTTCGGATGGTTGGGTGTCACAGAACACGCTTCCCTTCACCACAACGCTGTTAGGCTTCTGAATGACTTCTTCATAGCTTGCACCTGCAAAAGTAGAAATAAAGAGAATACCAATCCCCAGCAGAAGCATTGGTGCAACGTAAAACACTTTTGATGCCATGTTTATGTTTTAGAGCTTATGCTATCTCTCAAACTCTTTCTCCCTTTTATAGTACATTAGTTGGAAATTTCTGTGATATAGTAGGTGGTTTTGTTGTTATGGTTAGATGAGATCGAAACTAGGGTTCCGCATTCCTCTTCAAACAAAACTAGATGAAATGAATTAGAATCAAGAGTCGCCTACTTTGGGTGGAAAGTTGTTATGCTAACTCATTTTCCCATGCATATACAGTTGAACAAACGCCTTCTCAAGTTACGCGTCTTTTTTCCTTTTTCATATCGATGTCTGTCTTTGTCTTTCTTTCTTTCTTTGGGTCAGTTGAATATCTCCTCCTACTCTCCTCTACGTGTCATCTCTGCGAAATTTTATAATTTCAGCCCAACTAATCATGTTGACCAGCCACGTCAACTCCAGAAGGGTAGTTATGTATTTTGGGTCTGAAATTTGTTCTTACTTTGTTTGTGCTTTGAAGTCAACCCACATGCTGTGTTGAACTGGCGCTCTTTGTTTAATCATTTCCTGGCATTATGAGTCGAGAAAGCACTGAAGTGAATGAAAATTGGGGGGCGGCGAGATGTCATTTAAATGTTCCAAAGCCTGAGAGCGATTACCATATCGTCCCCAAATGTGGAGAAATCCGGTTGCCAAAGAAAGGACACTGCTCTTTTACATGATAGACATGGATTGCAGTGACAATCCCACCAAACTACCACTCAATACCATAATGCCAACCTGTCTCAACCTGCGCGAAAGTTCATGTTACATAGCCTTGAAATTCATCATGTTCAAATCACTACCCATATTCGGAAGTTTGTCAACCAGCCTATCATAGATGTCAAATATTTTAAATCTGTCTATAAGGGTCTGTTTGTTTTGGTAGAATTGAATAATGTCGCAAGTTTAAAATTTGGAAAATGAGGGTCTGTTTGTTTTGGTAGAATTGAATAATGTCGCAAGTTTAAAATTTGGAAAATGGTTTTGGAATATTGCTGAAATTATTTGATTCAGTTGAAAAATGATTGATTCCATAATACAAAAATTGAAATTGGAATATAGAGACTCATGACATTAAGTCGGCTATTTTATGGACAGTGAAGACATCAGATCTTTAATTTGACAATTCTTTTTAAATTATATTGTTACCCAAAAAAATGTAAAAGAGCTGATTATACATTGATCTGAATCAGATCTTCACACTTTATTCGGGAGAATTTGACGTGAATTGGTTCATCTCCCCTGCAAATGCAAATACAATTACATTCATCAATGCCAAATTGGTTCTGGTCAATCAAAAACACCTCCCAATCTTCAGGGAGGACTCCGACCTGTAAAGAAATGGCCTCAGTGCAGGTTTTCGTGGAGATTGGTGGCCAACAATTCATTTTTCCGCTACGTTGATTATTAGAATTTCACCCGTGGGGAGAATGAAAATCTTGTCTGAAAAGTACCATCTTTCTTTGGAGAATGTTGTTGATCTCTTGACCCAATCGCAGGTATTGTCATCGCATAAATTATAGTTACGAATGGAAATTTAAAGAGAAGAGCAGGATTGTATGTCTTCTTCTCCATATTCAGTGACACCTAGGGATGCATTGATACTGTTAAGAAGCATTCTTATGTAGCACAACCAGGCAAAAATCAAACAATAAATTGTTACGCTAAAATGGAAAAGCTCGATGGCACAAGGATTGTTTTAATGGTAAAGAAGCATCGTCAATGAACCTACTGATCAATGTATATTCATGGAAATAGACATAGATAAGGCTCGCTGTGGCCTTGAGAAATATGATGATATGTATCAGGTGGTAGAATCAACACGACCGTGAAAGTTGTGAAAACTATGCTTGACAATCCCAACCAATTCGTTTTTGATTTGGGTTGTTTGCAAGCAGAGCATCATATTTTAGCGCTTTCCACAGAAAAAGAAATAGAACCAAGAAACTCATATACGTTCTCCTCCCCATCAAAAAAAAAAGTGATCTGTACCGAGCAAGTTGGAGATGTGTACAATTCATAAGTTGAAGATGAAATCTAAGGCAAATCTCTTCCAAATCTAATTCCAGTTCTAATTCGAATTTTAGAATTTGGATGGAATATCTTTATGCTCATGTTGGAATAAAATTAGTTTAAAAAAACTACTATCCATTTTCATTTTAAGAAAAAAAAGAAGATTTCAGAAATTTTGGTATTGGAAAGTTTCAATTCTACCTCAATTCTAGGAATAAATGAGCCCTAAATGACCATACTTGTTAAGAATGTAAGGTCCCGTTTGGTTGGGGAAGATGATTTTTTGACATAACCAGGTTATCTTATAACCAGGTTTTCGAAAACCTGGTTTTGTGGTTTGGAAAGCCAATGGTCCGTTTGGTTGACACATAAGATGAATATACTGTGGACCCCACAATATTATTAAAAAAATTGTCATAAAATTCAAAACCTGGTTTTAATTTCGAATTCCACCTTTTTGTTGGAAGAAACTTCTTCCAATTTTTGACCAAAATTGGAAGATTAAATTGAAAACCAGGTTATAATTTTAACCAACCAAACACCAAAGTTTTTTTGCAAAACCTGGTTTTGCCTTTGATAACCCGGTTTTGGCCCTCATCTTCTAGCAACCAAACGGGGTCTAAAGGATTTTCTAATTGTGACAAATGCAGGTTTTGCATGTTTCAATGATTGAGCGAATCTCGCTGTTTGCCTCTAATAGAAGTTGCAATAACAAGGACATAAAAATGGAAAAAAAAGCCTCTATCACATTATTGTAAAAGTTTCCTAAACTTATTAAATATTACACTATTATTAAATATTAATTATTGTGAATATAATATAAAAGCATTTTAACAAATCTTATCATATTTCATGGCACTAATCATTTTGATTTACAATAAAGATCTAGAGTTCATAAATATCTCATCAAACATTTAGATTTTAGGACATTTCAAATTCGTTTTTGGCTACTAAAAGATTCTAATGTAGAACAAACAACACAAAATTAATACAAAGAATGCAAAAAAGTTTCATACCTCATGACATCAAAATCAGTATAACACAATGTTGAATGGGACAAAAATAAATTATCAAATGATAGTGTACAACATATTTTATTTTCTTTTAGAGCTTCACCATTAGAATTAAGATGACCCACATGCTTTACAAAGCAACATGTGTTGGCTTATCTTATAGCTAATGCAAGTCATTCCTACAATTTTGATGTTACATTCAATAACTCTTAAGATATTTGGAACTTTGTTGGTGGATTAATAGACATTAGAAAGTTAACTTGAAGGAGCTAGAGGCACTTTGAGTCTTTCTCTTAATAGTTTTGGCAAGTTTCCATGCAATCTTGCAATAAGCCTGTGTCAAGATACAAGAAAGTATTATAATCTACATGTAGTAGAAAAATATGAATCACATAAGCATTATCTTATTTCAAGAACTAATGAGATTTTTTTTCTATTTGTGATACCTCTTGATTGTCATTAGACCCTCTATCTATAATTATATAAAAATGATTATCAAAGTCAAACTAAAAAATAATCATGCATCTTTTAGGACCAAATTATATTGTTTTAAACTTTGCTAATGCTTGATTTTTAATATGTAGAATAAATATTTCCATATGTTGATTGATGTATGTTATTTATATCTATAAAGAAATAAAAAGGGGATAATCAAAACTAATTTAATAGTAAATACACTGTTCATACTAAGTTCATGAAATTCATAGTTTCCACATTTTCATGAAAATTCTATTACCATATGTTAAGGGGGAAATGTGAAATAAGGATATAAAACCCTAAGTTCATCACATAGAAACACTTACACAACTCAAAGAGGGATTCAATAAAATTGATCCTTTCAATCCTAATTCTAAAGGACTAGATCTAGATAGATTAGTGCTAGTCAATTGAGAAAGGAGCAACAATGCAAGCTAGATCTACCGGGGGTAGAATAGGGGAAAATATACAAAATTCCTTGGAAACCCTTTATTATAATGTTAGCTAGGGCTAGATATGTAAATGAAATAGGTAGACATGCTGAAATGGCTGAAGATAGAAGACACTCTTTGTATATGATTTTATGCTTGTTGTGCTACTCAAAACTGATAAATAATGCCAGATCTAGGCCTGAATTGCTGAAATCTAAGAAACCCAAAAATTGTTTAGCAATTTATTAAGGGTGACTTCCATCGATAGGGGTGACATCATGTGAAATTGAATTCAAGGGTGACCTCTTCAACTTTCAAACTGTATGTAACACTGATTCTAATTTTCCAATTTTTAGTTTCAATTTTCAAAGAAAGTAAAAAAGGGTGCCAAAATCTACAATCCATTTGCGAATTCGAGATCCATAACTTGCAATAAATAAAGAGAATTTATTGTTCATAGGAGGCTTTTCCTTAGTCAAACCATAGTTTAAGAATTAGCCTTTAATTGAAATAATTGAATTGGAAAAATGTAAAGTAAATATACAAATTCACCTTACAATAGTAGAATCTCTTGAATCAGATGCATTGTTCTTACTTGACCAATTTATTTAGATCAAGAAGATGAAGATGAATGGATGTAGAAGATGCAGCGAAGGATCTTGAATGGATTAAAGGAGATCTTAGGGATAAAATCCTTTAGTTTCTTGAATGCTTGAATTCTTGATCTTCAATGAAATAATTTCTCGAAGGATACTTGAAGACTTGAATACTTGAGTTCTTCATCTTACAAAGTCCTGACATAAACTTGATGGATGATAAATGGAGGAAATGGAGGGGTTTATAAATGGCTCAGAGTTGAATAGCTCCTACAAGTTGACCAATTATATGTTAACACCCCAAAACTATCTAGACATGGGACCCAAGAAATGGACCCAAAATAGGGCCCAAATGGGGATGCATTGTATTCCTAATTGGCCCATTAGAGGTGCACTATGTCCCTATCAACCAAGGCCCAAAGCCTTTGGCATCACCTTAGGGTCCCAAAATAGGTCACATATCCTAGAAATTTGGTACATTACTCGAGATATAGTCATTTTAGTGTAGATAAGAGATTATAAGTGATTAGATGCAAGAAAGGGAGTACCTAGGTGGTTATACCCTACCTTGATCTTTATGCCATAAATAAAAGGAGATTTAATGAGGATTAATTAGGTCTTACCCAATTACACCTAGGAGAAAGGAGAAGAAAATGGAAGAGAGAAGGATGAATACTATTTGAAATATAGATGGAGTAACTAAGAGGGGGGAGGGTTGGGGTGGTGTAAATCAGCTACCACAAAAAAAAATCCACATATCCCTTAAATGTCTTATAAATTTAGTTACTACTGTCACTCGATAGCCATACAGAAAAATGCTGTAACTTAGTAGATGTATGTTAACTTATTAAACATTCACAAAGATTCAACATGCATGCATAAAAGAAATAACATCAACACAAGAGACACTAGATTTAATGTGGAAATCCAATATGGGAAAAACCACCAAGTAACTAGCTACTGATTTTCACTCTTCTGAAGTGAGCCCTATTAGGAGCCAAACCTATTAAAGGTTACAAACACACTGTTAGGTGTGACCCTATTAGATGATTTGATCACCCTACTAGGAGTGGCCTTACTAGAGGACTTTAGAATGATTCAATAGAACTATCCACCTTGATAGAGGATTTACAAAATGGTTGTTAGACTAACTCTGTTAAGAGATTTAGAAATCACTGCTACAATTATGAGCAAGTAACAATGAGTGAATTGAATGAGATGCAACTGAACTTTTTCTGATATAGATCTCTATTCTACTTTACTAGATCCTCTTTGATTGAATACACCTTTGCTGCTCCTCAAGGATATCAGATCCTTCTTCAAAATTTTCTCACACTTCCTCTTCACATAATTTACTCACTTGCATGCTGGTTCATTACAACTTTAGAATTCACATCTTGATCTTTTATTTATACCTTACAAATTGTCAAGTTAGCTCATTTACAAGTTACGATTATCAATAATCATTACATCAGTCGGCTACAAACATTACATAAAACAATTAAGCTTAATTTTCCAAAATAATGAAATCCTTCATTGGTCGAGACTGCTTGGTAAGCAGTGCTCCAAAAATGATTTCCAGTGTTAACCAAGTGAATCTCAGAAAACACTGTGAACTCTAAAAAATCCTTTAGAGACTGAGTGAACTCGGTAGACACTAACTTTTCTTTGCTAACCTTGTGAGCCTAGTAGAAACTAACTTTTGCCATAGAATCCTTCAACGTTTGAGTGAACTCGATAGAAACTATTTTCATAGAGTAATTACTAAGAATGCTTTGTAGACTCTATAATTCACTTTGCTAACCATCTTAGCTCGGTAGACTCTAGAATTTGCTTGCTGACCAACTGAGCTTGGTAGACTCTGTTTGATAACTGATATGACATTTGTGTAACATCAAAGACAACACACAATTGAACGATTGTATCCAATAGAATACAAAGAGATGGTGATCCACATTAAATAGATGCTAAACCTTCATTAAATTAGAGTGCTTCCAATTTAAGATGGTACATTTAGTCCCCACTTTAGTGAGAGTGTGGACTCAATCCAAACTTTTGGTAAAGTAGAGCACAAGGAATAACATAATCTTATCACAATCAAGGAAAGAAAGAATCCATTAAAGCCCCAAAGGATTGAGTCTTTACTAAATCCAAGATCATAATAAGATAGAAATCAATAAGTAAAAGAATCAGAGAGAGAAATGATGTGATTAAATATCCAATGTGAAATGTACATCTTATTATGAATCACAAAAGAAAAAATGCATTAATTGTGCATGGGACTTTGGATGTTTTTCTTGAATGCATTACCTACATATGAGATTTAGCAAGCTTGGATACATTACCCATATATAAGATTTAACATATGTGTTTGTATGTATTACCTATGTATGGGACATAGCGAGCTTGTACACTTTACCCATATACTAGATTTATCACGTGTGTACAAAGGAAAGAAAGATCTAATGTCAAGGATGCTCACTTCCTGAATTAAAGGTGCACATGGAGAATCCATTCTTTAGGATTATACATAATCCATAAAGGGATTCAAAAGATGTGTGTAAAAATAAGGGATAAAGTAGCAATACATATATATGAGGATAACTTAGAAGGAATAACAAGAATCCTAGGCTAAAGTACCCTAAGCCATACACATAATTCATATTCAAGTTACCCAATGATTGAAAGTGGAATGATCATAGCATATGCCCCAATGTTAGATTCATTACAAATAATTTAACATGAGAAATAACTTTAGTAGAGAATACACACATCAGGTAAGAGACATTTCCATTATCAAATGCCCTGAAGAGAAGAAAAATCAAGGGAAGCAATTACATATCATATATAGAAAGCACATAGGGATCTACTAACTTTGGGGTCAGTATGATCATATGATAACATGTAAATATTATATCAAGTATGAAATATCACCATCCCCCAAAGGAAGTATATCTACAACACAATGGAAGAGATACACACAAGAGTTACAAATAAGAGTCTTTTTGGACTACCATCATGGATACCAAAAGAAATTAGTGCTACCATGTGGCAAATACAAGAAGACAATAGAAGGATACAATATGAATAATAACACATATACAACATAACATAAATCAACATATAGAAGAAGTGAGATACATATAGAAGAATGAAGTGAGTTTTCTTTTCCTTTATCACCTTGTGCCAATGGAGAAATAAAGGTTTTCTGAAGAATCTCAAAAAATTATAGAAAACATAGTATGGGGAAGTACATCACAATAGGAAATCACACAAAAAACTATTATGCTAGAGCACTCTCTTCAAGTGCATTTTCCTCCTCCACTATCTTGGTCAATAGTATATAAAGAACATGGAAAAAATGTACGAGAAGAAATGTCCAACATGGTAGGAATAATAGCTAAATATAAAGAAGGACCAAGTCTTGAGAGTCATTATGTTCCAAATGAAATATAAGCATAAGATGTGTAGAAATAATGTTAGGAAAATCAACATAAAGATCAATAAAATCATTCTCATCATCATCTAAAGTACCCTCTTTATGAATATTAATAGAAATAGAATCCAAAATATGAATATCACATTTATGTATCTCATTAGTATTATTAACTTCCACAAAAATGGGTTGATAAGAAGCATACATATAAGATTTAGCATGAACCCATAAATTCTTTCAATGTTCATGAGCATGTTAGTTATGCTTACTCATACTAGAAATTGGTTGAGAAGAATAAGGATAAACAACCATAGGTTCCTTACTATTAGTAGATGGGTTAACAAGAGGAACACCAACAAGTTGAGAACTAAGAGAAATCACACTAGGAGGAGGAATCATACTAGAAAAAGGGACCATACTAGAAGGAGAAACCATACAAGGAGGAAATATGTACTAGAAGGGTAGGTAGATTCAAGAGGTGATTGACCATTTGAAATAGAGGAATTAGAAAAAATAGGTGGGTATTGTTGGAATTATAAGTGGGAAAGAAATAAACTTCTGAGGGGGGGGGGGGGGGGGGGGTGTGAATTAGTAGTTTAAACATGAGTCCATAAAACTTTCACCATTCATCTATTTCATGCATTCAATAGATAAACTAAAATATCATGTAAAATAAATGCATCTAAAACATGTAAGCATTTAAACACACACACTTTGACACCAGATATGATTACCTGGAAACCCTCTAAATGAGAAGGTAAAACTAGGGTGCAAATGACACCCACAAATGTTCACTACTACTACAATAAAGTGTAGCCAATTAAGGTTACAATGATTTGACCACGAATCATGATCTACCCTGTGAATGGCCTGCCCTATTAAAGGCTTACAAAGACTGTTAAGTCCCACCTTGTTAGAGGATTTCAACACCCTATTATAAGTGTGCCATGTTAAAGGACTTTTGATCACTCACTTGGAATGTTACCCTATTAAAGGATTTAGTATAGCCTGTTAGGACTACTCCTCCTAGGAGATTTTACTAAAATCACCTATTAGGATGTTTCAGCATAGATCTTGTGATTGGCTCTAGTTTCTTGATTAAAGATCAATTCTGTACAGTGTCCTTCTTGATCCTCTTTGATCTGATATAACAATTGTTGTATCCTTCTATTCTTTGTTCTCCTCCAACTAATTTTTCAATTCACTCTCACTACTAAGTCACCTTGATTACTTTGCAAACTTTCTTGTTCGCTTCTTCAATTCAATCATTTTACCCCTTTATTGTTCTTTCTCTCTTTTTAAACTTAGGGATTCATCTTCCATATAAAGACTTTGGTGGCTTAGGGTTAGGTATGAATCTACAGCTAAGATTCATCCTTTTTACCATTTAACCCTTCCTATTTTTTGATTGGCTGCATGCAAATGCATAGGGATTCTGCAAATAGATTCATCCTTATTTACATAGTTTTTTGTGCAATTACAAATAAGTATGCCAAATCTGTGTGACTTGGCACTTGAAATTATTGATGCTTGACACATACTATAATTATGTTTATGAATTGGCATCAACTATTTACTCAGAACTTGAATCATTTGGCATGGTATATCTACTCAGAACTTGAGTGACTCGACACATGAGCAAATCAACACTCATTTCAACTCAACATGGTCTAACATTTACATATTATACTCGACATGCATTACTAGTTCAATATAAACTAAGTAAATGTCTTAAGTGCATTGAAACTCACTTGTCAAAACCAATCTGAGATCAAAAATCTCCCCCTTTGACATGAGTGTAAAAAACACTTAAGTGCATGCAATCAATCTAATCTTCTTGAGTATAACATATTCACAAATTGGCTTGTATGCAAAACTTCAAAATTTCAAAATTTTGCAATAATCTATATACCTCAAAATTTATAACTCCCCTTGAGTTAATGTGCTAGTTTTGTATCCAAAATCTAGTCTACATTTTGAGTAGATTTGTCTCTACTGACTGATACTCTTTTCCTTCAATACACTTGTACTCTTTATGCTTTGTCTTAGCTAATAACTACTCTGCTCTATTTTTTTTTTTGTATCATTTTTCTCAAAATTTTGCATATCTCCTTTATATATCTCCCCCTTTCATTATGCTTTCCTCCATTTAATCTATCTTTTGCTTGCTTATTTATCTCCCCCTTTCTTATTATCTCCACCTTTTTGACACTTATGTCAAAGGGTCTATACAATTATAGTGTATTTTTCCAAAAAGGACTTATGGACTTCCATGATAATTTTCAAACTGGCATCCCAATTGTCACATGCAACATCTAATGACTTCACTTGGATGGCGAGCTTGGCTACAAGGTGTACTAGGCCATCTGATGTAGAAAGGTTAGGATCTTTCTTCAACAAAGTTTCTGCCTAGCCTAATTCTTTATGGAGGATTTCCATGTGTGGGTTGAGAGAGGCCTGAATTTGTGTCAATTTGGCTTTTATATTAGCCTCTTCTATTGTTAAAATAGCTAATTGACTTTGTGATTGAAGCAATGCATTAAAATGCTCTTCACTTTGAGCTGTGTTCTTATGTAGCTGTATATTTGATATAATGAGATTCCTCTCCAAGCTCAGTATTCTATGTCTGGTGTCTTGAGTGAAGAGTGTGGGATCACACAGTTTGGTGTAAAATGAGAAACTATTCTCAAGTACCTTCTTCACATCCTCAAACTTATTTTTCAAAACAAATTGAGATAGTGCTATATCACTAGATATCTTTTCATTCACTTTTCCTTGAAACTTTCTTTCAAACCATTCCAAAAGTTTGGCATTTGTATCTAGGTCTTCATTATTAACCTTCTCTACAATGTTTGACAATTATTCTAATAGTAGCTTGGTTTCTTTTGGAGTAGGCAAGCAAAATGCTTCTAAAAAGATGTCTTTAATTTCTTGTAATGCTTGCATTTGTCTATACTCCTTCCTAAGAATTTCTTGGTATTTTTTCTTTTCTAAAGCTTTTTGTAAAATGCTCATTTCTTCTATAGCCATAGTGGCATAATCAAATTTAGATATTAGTATCTATTCATCTAAAGTTACATCTCCATAGTGAATTACCTTGCATTCTTTTGTAGAGTTTGAGCCTGGTGCTAAAATTTGTAGGGGTACAACTTCTGTGCTCAGCTTCTGAATGATTTTTGTAGGAGTGTTAGATGTTGGTAAAGTTACCAGTGCTTGTATGGCTTCTTGCTCCTTTTTCTTTGGTGCATGCTTACTTTCCTCATATCTACTTTGGTTAATCACAATGATTTGAGTTGGTCCTTGTTCTTGTGTTTGTTTTTTTAGGTACAGATGCATCTATCTATCTTGTATGCTTTGTTATCTCCTTTTCCTCTTCTGGGGTAGTCTACCTCTACTTAATTGAATTAATTGTAACATTTGTGTCAACCTTAGTCAATGTGTCTACTGATGTTTGAATTAAAGGTTGAGCACTAGTAGCTGAAGGAATAACAAAAAATGGTTCTTTTGTATTCACCTTATCCCTTGAGATTTCAGCTACTGCCTTCTAAAGTTCATCTACAGTGACCAATACTAGGCTTTCACATAATCTTTCCTGAAGTGTAGATTGGTCTAGTATCTTTTCAAATATTTTTTAGTTAAAGGATTGATGTTTTGAGTAGAGACATCAGGGGCATCCTTAATCGTTACAATTTTTGCAGGTATACTAGTGTCATGTGGAGGGTTGACACTTGGCATTTGTGTGTCTTGCACATTTTGTTCTTCTTGCTGCTCTTCAGTTGTTGTCATGTCTTCATCTTTCTTTTGTTCTTCATCTTCAACGTTAGTTTTTTTTTCATTTTCATCCTCCTTGTCATTATCATTATTTCTTCCCTCAAAGGGATCTTCCTCTCCTTGTTTGATAGTTGTCAATCCATAAATTACTTTCCACATTTGGGTGGATTTTTTCTCAACATCTTCAATGTTTTTCTAAAGAATGCTGAATGCCCTATATTTTGGTGCAAACCTTCCACCATGTTTCTTGTTGGCCTTGATAAAATTCCCTTTTGTCAATTTTAGTTATGGGTTTTGGAGTAGAAGGATTTGAACCTATGACCTCCACCATCCCCAAGTGGCACGCTACCAAACTGTACCATACTCTATTATAATGACCAACATCAAAGTTCAGATAACTAGGCTATTTTTGTATTAGTAGTCTCACAAACAAAGATAGTCGAATATAGGTCAGATAGAATATATTAGATATATGAGGAAAAAAGCCAACATAACTTGTGCTAATGTGGATTCTCTAATTTTTTTTTCCAAGTTTAAAGAATAATGCCATTTATTTAAAAAATAGTATATAATTCTTTTGGCATAGTGTTATCTAATTCAAGTGGGGTGTTCTTGAATTTGGACATCATTTCATATATTGACTCTTCAATCAAATTCTACTCTTCTCTAACAAGTTTTTAAAAATTGATACTTTTCAAACCAGTCAAATTTGCATTATTTCTAATATATTCATAGACATTTTCAAGATCAAATTTTGGTTTGTGACTTACCACTCTAAATTTTCCTATATCCTCTAATTCTATTATCTCATCATCAATTTCTGGTTGTGCAATGCATTTCCTTCATTGTTTCTTTTGTATTGGCCCCTTCTGTTCTATAGCTTTTGCCTTTTCTTTAGCTTTTCCCTTGGCTTTTTTTGTGGTGGTTCATGTGCCTGCCCTAGTTCTTGGTGCTATTGGCTTAGCAATATTCTTTTTCTTTGTTTTTTCCATAGGCTATGCCTTGGCCTTTCTCTTCTTTAGTTCTACTTGTATTGGTGCTTCCTTGATTTCTTCTTCCTCGACACCTTGTACCTTTTCTTCATTATTATCTTCTCCCAATCCTTGGGTCATTGCAAGAGGTCCTTGGGCATGTTCCTATTCCTCCTCTTTATCCTCTTCATCATCATCATCTTCTTCTTCATGTATACCTTCACCAAATTTGGCCTTAAGCTTCTTTAATAGTTTGTCCTTCTTCTTTAGTGTGAAGGTAGTTTTTAATTTCATCACAACTTTGGACTTCATAACATCATAATTCCAAATGTTTTGGCTATTTTATCAAATTCTTTAGCAAGAAGTGCAGTGATAGCAACTGGGGCTTCATCAACATTGATCTCATAGCCTAATGGTCTTAACCATCTTACCCTTAGTGTAGAAGCCTATACATAAGTGTAATCAATATCTACAAGAAAATATATACCGTTGTAGTATTGTTCAACCAATGAAATTGGTATTCTCATCCTTTGTTTCATAGACTTCTTGAAGTCTTTAAAATAGTTGGTCATGATAATTTCAAAATTATCTCCCATTTTCTCAATATACTCATTGACTTGAACTACAACTGATCTGTTTGTCTTCCAACTCACTTTTCCAAAGGATGGAAATGTGTTTTAAACATAGAAAAATATGCAAACAAGTATTGATCCAAACTTACAATGTGCACTCTTGGTTTTTCTAACTACTCCAAGATTCTCCATTATTTGGTACATTTTAAGTTCAGCTAGATCATAGGTATGATCCTTATTTACAATTTTATACCGCACATCAACTGTAATGTAGGGTACACTATTTAACCTGTTGGATTGATAAAATTTATATGAGAAATTACCCTTATAGAAAAGTCCGATAGAGGGTATATAATGGTATCAATTGTCATTTTCATGTTTGTTCTATTTTGCTCCTGTGTGTCTCTCTATAACCTCCTTTGAGTCACTTCACAAAGTCTTCGATCGATCTAGGGTTGGATATCTAGTTACCCTATCAACTATTCTCTTTGAAATCTTGGTAGGACCATCTTCCACCCATAAAAATCCATTGTGTATTTTTCTCAACACTATCTTGATCCATTCTATTTTGAACATAGTGGGAAAGTCTAGGGCATGAGTCAAACCCTTTCTTTCAATGATTTTGAACTTTTCTTTTAAGATTCCATTTTCACGTAGTTTTTTGTATGCTTCCCTTATCTCCATATCACCAATTCCTCCTATCTTATAGTTGTAGCATTTTCTGACATCTTAGATCATTAGTAATTTCAAAGGAGTCATGAAAAGAATACTAGATGAGTCTTGTTTATAAGAAACATCTAGAATTTATTTGAAAATTGGTTGCTTTACCTTGTTACTTACTAATTGAACATCTAAAACATCTTTCTCTTTTACATTCTTTGAATTGGATGCCATTTCACAATCTAGGGTTTTTACAAATTTCAAATTATGTAGCTTGACTTATGAAGAATACCTTTTAAATTCAAAGAGCCGGTGTTGGATTGTTGCTAGGATCTATGAAAATGCTTTGAAAAAACTTTAGAATCACCTTTTCACTCTACTTGTTCTCACTTTGAATTTGAAATGATAAATTATGAGTGAAAATCAACCATATACCCTTCAAAACCTTGCATTTAATGCTTAATGCTTGTACAACTATAAACTTGGCATCAACATGATTTCTATTCCACACGACAGCTACTAACATTATCCTTACTCACCATTTACTATGGATTCAACAATAATATATTTAGCCTAGCAACTTGGCACTATGCTCATAATCTATTGAAAACTTTTTATGCTCAGCCATAAGATGAAAACTTGAAGATTTAACCTTGAATTTTTCACAACATCTTGCATATTTATTCATGCTAATGTAATCTTTTGAGTAGTATTTTCTTTTGGAACTAATGTATGATGTAATACTTTGAGTATTAGTCCCACATACCTCTTGTTTTCTTAGTTTGATGAGGTGTGATCACTTGACCCATTGGATGAAGTGATCCCTTCTCCATTTGATGTACTATAATCATCTTTCTTCTTTCATGTCTTATTCATCTCAATCTTGATGTGTTCAACATCTACCTTGCCTTTGCCTTTGTCAAATTCACAACTTGGTGCCTTTGACCTAGTTGGACAATACTTACTATTGTGACCAGTCTTCAAACAACTAAAGCATGTGGTTTGACTGAACCATCTTTTGTAGTTACCACTAAAGTGTCTTCTAATACAATTCTCAAGAACATGTCCATATTCTTGACAATAATGATAGCTATAACTTGTATTATAATCCCAATAATATGAGTTGCCATTGTTTCTTACCTTTTCTTGATTGTTTGATGACCATGTAGACTTGGATCTACATTCAAAAGCTCTATGTCCATACTTCTGATAGTTATAGCAATAGCCTTCAAATCTTTGTGTGTCCATGCTTTTGGTTCTACATTCATGTACTTGATGGCCTTGCTTGTTGCACTTGTGACAATGAATTATTCTCTTTGACTTTGCATTCTGATTTGTATTCTTGCTCCTACATACATTAGAAATATGTCCTTTCTTTTCATAATTATGACAAGTAGGTTTGGAATTCTTACCTCTATTGTTTCTTTCTTTAGCATTTTTAGATGACTCTCCTTCTTCAGTGCTGGAGTATCCTAGTCTAGATGTATCATTGCTAGATCTAGGGGATTTTAGTAGTTGCTCAAAGTATTTGATAGCTTAATTTAGTATTTTGAAACTTTCAATAAACTCATTTTCTCTTTTTAGTTCATTCTATAATTTTAGTGTAGTTATTTGAATGTCCTTGACATTCAGCTCATGATGAGAATTCATCATTTGGCTCAAGGTATCCAATTGCATGTTTAAGATCCTGGATATATCTATTGACTTCTCCTCCAATTTGATGTTCAAGATTATTTCGTCTTCTTCAATCATGGTCTTGTCTTCAATGACTTTCTACTTTTTCTCAGTCACCTCACATAGCAATATAGCTTGTGATTCTTGCTCCAACTTGAGATTTTTGATTTACTTAGCTTGGATCTTGTTCTTTTCCATTAGGTTTGCAACTACTAGATCAAATTCACTACAGCTATCATCTACAAATAGCTTTGTTGTGTCTATCTCTTTGTATTGTGTGTCATTTTCTGCTATGGCAATTTCCTTCCTTCTCTTAGTTCTCAATAGTCTTTCCCAACTTGTAGACTTCTATTTCAAGATCTTTCCTCAAAGATACATTTGAAGCTTTTCTTTCAGAGAACTAGGCTATGCTACCAATTGTTGGAATTATAAGTGAGAAAGAAGTACACTTTTGAGACCGAGGGGGCGGGGGGGGGGGGGTGTGGTTGAATCAATAGTTTAAACATGAGTCCATAAAACTTTCACCATTCATCTATTTCATGCATTCAATAAATAAACTAAAATATCATGTCAAAAAAATGCATCTAAAACATGTAAGAATTTGAATACACACACTTTGACACCATAGATGATTACCCAAAAACTCTCCAAATGAGAAGGTAAAACTAAGGTGGGGATGACACTCACAAATCTTCACTACTGTAGCAATAAAGTGTAGCCAATTAAGGTTACAATGATTTGACCATGAACCATGATCTACCTTATGAAAGGCCTAACCTATTAAAGGCTTACAAAGACTATTAAGTCCCACCTTGTTAGAGGATTTAAACACCCTATTAGAAGTGTGCTTGGTTAAAGGACTTCTGATCACTCACTTGGAATGTCACCCTATTAAAGGATTTAGTACAGCCTGTTAGAACTACTCCACCTAGAATATTTTACTAAAATCACATGTTAGGATATTTCAACATAGATCTTGTGATTAGCTCTAGTTGCCCAATTAAAGATCAAATCTGTATAATGTCCTTCTTGATCCTCTTTGATCTAATATGCAATTTTTGTATCCTTCTATTCTTTGTTCTCCTCCAACTTATTATGCAATTCACTCTAACTGCTAAGTCACCTTGATTGCTCTGCAAACTCTCTTTTTTAGTTCTTTAGTTCAATCATTTTACCCCTTTACTATTCTCCCTCTATTTTTAAACTTAGGGCTTCATCTTCCATATAAAGACTTTGGTATTTTTTTTGCCTAGACCCCTCTCCAGATTTAGTTTTGATTTAATAGTTTGACTGTGGGAGGCCATAACTCAATCATTTGGACTCCAAATTAGTTTTTTTTTTTTTTTTGGGTAGCATTTCCTAAAATTTTCAATGGTGCTATTCTTTTCTAGTTTTGGTGCATGGATTTGTTAGAAATTACATTTTTTGGCAATTGTACCTATCCAATCCTGCATTTTGCAACTTCAAACTCTCTATATGGGCTCATTTAGACACATTTTTAGGTTTCATTTTTTTTTGAAAGTACTTAATTTTTCATCTACTTTCGAGATCTGTGATTAGATTATAGGGTTGTATGGACAATAATATCACTTTTAGAATTAGTTACTTTTTTGCATTGTATTGCTTTGATTACTTTTCAAAATTGTTATACATCTAAGCTACAATGCTTAGTTCCAAATTTGAACCTCAAAAGGAAGTTGTAAATAGCAAAATTAGAAGTCCACTTTGTACATTTTGGCAAGTGGTCTATTGTACATGCACTACATATAAAGTGCCAGAAGCATCTTTTTTTGGGGGGGTCTTTTGATTGAGTGAATAGGCGGGGGGGGGGGAGAAGGGTGTCTCTTGTGTTCTTTTGTCTATTTTTTGTGCTCTTTCTCATTTTGTGCATCATGGGTTCACCTAAAACTCCACTTCTAACTTCACACAATTATACTACATGGAAAGATACTGTATGAAGTAGACTAATGGAAAAAGGTTTAAATTTATATGTTGATGGTACAATTGTAAAAGCCACTAATGCTACTGCACAAGTTGATTGTTGAGTTAAAGATAACTAGGATTTAGGAATTATTAGGAGTTGTGTTCATAGAGATCTCTTCTTCCACATTTCCAGCTTTAAGGATGCCAAAGGTGCTTGGGAAAAACTTGAAGGGTCGTATGGTGAGGTGGAAGAGGAAAAGAGATTCCAAATTGAGGATGATCTACTTCTATTGGATCCTAAGAATTTTGACACGATTCAAGACTATGTCAACAAATCCAATAAATTGAGAGCACTACTTAAGGATTGTGGCAATCCTATGAAGGATAATGACTTGATTCATCACATTTTAAAGAGGTTACCTTCAGAGTAGGGTGACTACAAGAAGTTGGGTCACAATTTCGTGGAATTCAGATCTACAAAATTATACTTCTAAGAAACGGGTACTCAATTTAAAAAAAATCAAGTACCCATTCCTAAAATTAAGCTTCGAGCACCCGAGCCAAAATTTAAAAATTAGGTACTTGATATTTAAAAGCAGATCGGGTGCCCGAGGCACTCAAATATCAGGTGCCCAGTTACTTTTAAATATCGGGTACCCAATTTGGAAGACTTTATTAAACCCCCTTTTTTTGGCATTTTTGAAGTCATTTTCATGACCTCAAAAATGGGAACCCAATTAGAGACACATACAGGAGCCCAATTTTCAACCCTACTAACCACCCCCCTACTGCTAGTTTTTGATATACTAGGTATTTTAATATGTTTTGTACTATTTTACCTTTTTTTTTCAATTTTCAATTTTATATGTATGTTTATTTATTGTTTTTTTCAGTTTTAATATATGTAAAATTGTGAATTTACATTGTTAATGAGTAGATGTTTAAATTTTTGTATCTGTTAGTTAAAATATAGTTTCGTAAATATTTATTTAAAAAAAAATTATTTTAGATGTTTTGAAATGTATTTAATTTATGTATTTATTACAATGTTGAATGATTAGATTAGATGTAAATTCATTGTTTAAACATGTAATTTTACAAATAAATATAACCTCGACCTAGAACCATATAACCTTGACCTTGTTTTAACTATAACCTCGACATAAATTCATTGTTTAAACTATAATCTTGACCTAACCATATAGTTATGTACAATTAAACCCTAAACATATATAACTAAGTACTTAATCCCATAACAGCCCGCCAAGGGATCCAAACAAAAAACTTAGTATTTAAAATAATTTTACTTAAATTGTATTGTACTTTGTTTTATGGATCGAAAATGGATGATGTAAACTATTTTATAAATGTATATTCTTTCAGCCTTTCATACTCTGTGACATGTAGAGTGGATGATTGTGCATTCCGAATTAATTTGCCAAGTGGCATTCAGAACAAATGTATATATTATTTAAATGGATTGAACTGAAGTAGTTAATATTCTTTCATGTGGATGTGTTATTTATTTTACTTTTAGTACTTATAATTATTTAAAAATGAAATGTAAATGTGCTCATTAAGGAATGCAATCTGTTATTTTTTTATAAATGTAAATTATTGTGTGTATGTTATTGCTTGCTTATTAAAACTTTTGATTAGTTTTTGGGTCCCTTGGCTAGGCGTCATTTAGGATTAACTATAATGTCAATTTGTATTGAATTTAACTCTAATCATTACCCTTACTATCATCTTAACCTTAATCTTAATTTGCTAAAACCTACACAAGGTAATATATAAATAATTAATTAACTTTCCTATCTTACCTCAACTACTAATTTTATAAATGTCAAACCCTAAAATTGTAACCTTATTTATGATAAACTAAATTATCCTAGATGAGAATCATATCTATATCTACATGTGAATCTAAAAACATTTGTACACATGTAATTACATCATTTATTGTGTAAGAAGGATTTAAAATTTTCATTATATATAGTATCCATGCATATCATATCAAAAGAGTCATATAGTGACATGTGCATCATACATAATCAAGAAGGGTACTTAGGTAAATTTATATATATAACACTATATATTATAAGAATAGAAAAACACCATGTATTTGGAGTATCTCATGTACATAAACTAAAAAAAAAATTACCATGACACATGTAATGAGATCAAATAATATTTGTAAGATTCATCACATATAAGATATCAACATATATAGGGGTGATATAATCAAAATATAAAAAAATGAGTGATATCTTGTAGCATTATATCTTAATATTTAACACTAAAATAAACTAACCCCTAGGTAACCCTAAACCAAAATTGAATATATCAAACTAGATTGAAAGGTAACCTTGGCCCTTAACTAATTAATATTATACTTATAAACCAAATTGAATTAAACCATGAACATAAACCTAATTATATATCCCAACTTAATAGTAGAAACCTTGAATTTAATCTTGAATCCTTTCCCCAACCATTAACCAAATTGAACCGTTACCCTAAGATTGAACCAAGTTCAATGTTGACCTTAAGACTGAACCAAATCACCCTAAAATAGAACTCAATAATATATTCAACACTTTAAAACAAAATTCAAACCTAACTTTTTTGAATTAATGTTGGTTTTTCATCTAAAAGCTCTAACTATAATTCTATATCTAAAACCAAATTTAGCACTTTAAAACTTAATTCAATATTAACTCTTGTCCTAATTTAAACCTAAGCATGTAAACCTAATCAAACAGTACAAACCAAATTGAACCCTAATCCTAAAACTAATTAAACATTGATCTATCAAGGTCTCAAAATGATACATCATAAAAAAAATTAGAAGAGACTTGAATGAATCGGGCATCTAATTAAGTAACCCTCCCTCACCATCAAGAGGTGGAGGTGTCCACATCAGTGCAAGTAGGAGCTCGGACTCCACCCTTAGATGCTTAAGAATATATCTAAAGAAGTGAATAACTTGTCTTTCCACTGGATGCCTAAACCTTTATATCCTAAGTGAGTATTCATCATGTAATATCTAATTAGGAGGGTATTGAAGCACTCTAACACCCCAATCCCTAACTAGATAATTATGTTAGGGTGGACTAATTTCTATTTATCTTGGGTTGGAAGTGCCTAAAAGTTTTTTTTTGGAGACTAGAGATTCCCCTATTTGTTTCCTATTTTCCTGTATGGGTAGCCTAAATGTTTATTGCCTTTGCAGAATGAAAGGCCACATAACAAAATATTGCCTTATTCTATAAAAAGAAATACCCACCCCCTAGTGATATATAGTAAGATCTTTTTCCTAATTTTACTATCAATTTTTTTGGTTAGAAGACAATGATAGTTCAAAATGATTTAGAAGATAGGGATAAAATGAGAACCATCATTCCTAGAATGAAGATGCAATATTCCTTGATAAACCCATTTCTATCATAAATAAGCTCCCCCATCCAAAAAATTAGTAATGAGAAATCCCTATGTCAATTAATCAATGGAGGGCTCATAAAATCCCTAGGTCAAGTAATCAATGGAGGGTTCATAAAATTGATACCCAAGGGGAGATAACAATCTCATTGAAAATTAGAGACATGACACTCCTAAATACATATCATATCAAAAGTATATATGCAAGATGAACAATAATTTTAACTATCTATAGAGCATTATTGGATAAATATCACATCAAATTTATGCATTGAGATTCATACAAATAAAATTGACCTACTAGATTAAAAAATGTATTGATAATGTACCTAACAATGTATCATAAGTGATCTTAATGTGTTATTTGGTAATGTAAGACTCATTATCACCTAATAAGACCTATTATGTGGTAGTAAACATATGAATACCTATCATAACCTATAATAGACATAATGACCTATTAGGACTCCTATGTCCCATTAAGACACACATGTATGGATAACATACCTAACAATGTATCATAAGTGATCTTAATATGTTGTTTGGTAATGTAAGACTCATTATCACCTAATAAGACCTATTATGTGGTAGTAAACATATGAATACCTATCATAACCTATAATAGACATAATGACCTATTAGGACTCATATGTCCCCTTAAGACACACATGTATGGATAACGTACCTAAGAATGTATCATAAGTGATCTTAATGTGTTGTTAGGTAATGTAAGACTCATTATAACCTAATAAGACCTATTATGTGGTAGTAAACGTATGAATACCTATCATAACCTATAATAGACATAATGACCTATTAGGATTCCTATGTTCCCTTAAGACACACATGTATGGATAACGTACCTAACAATGCATCATAAGTGATCTTAATGTGTTGTTTGGTAATGTAAGACTCATTATCACCTAATAAGACCTATTATGTGGTAGTAAACATATGAATACCTATCATAACCTATAAAAGACATAATGACCTATTAGGACTCCTATGTCCCCTTAAGACACACATGTATGGATAACGTACCTAACAATGTATCATAAGTGATCTTAATGTGTTGTTTGGTAATGTAAGACTCATTATCACCTAATAAGACCTATTATGTGGTAGTAAACATATGAATACCTATCATAACCTATAATAGACATAATGACCTATTAGGACTCCCATGTCCCCTTAAGACACACATGTATGGATAACGTACCTAACAATGTATCATAAGTGATATTAATGTGTTGTTTGTTAATGTAAGATTCATTATCACCTAATAAGATCTATTATGTGGTAGTAAACATATGAATACCTATCATAACCTATAAAATACATAATGACCTATTAGGACTCCTATGTCCCCTTAAGACACACATGTATGGATAACATACCTAACAATGTATCATAAGTGATTTTAATGTGTTGTTTGGTAATGTAAGACTCATTATCGCCTAATAATACCTATTATGTGCTAGTAAACATATTAAGACTTATTAAAATGTATAGAAATTATTATGACCTATTAGGACTCCCATGTCCCCTTAAGACACACATGCATGGATAGCGTACCTAACAATGTATCATAAGTGATCTTAATGTGTTGTTTGGTAATGTAAGATATAATAAATACAATGAATACAATGAGTAATGATCTAACATACAATCAATACAATGAGTAATGATCTTTAAATTATCATGTACAAGTGACTTGTTTTTAATATTACAATCAATAGTAATTTGAAACTTCAAACAAACATTAATTTAAACATGCTTGAATGTAAAAGTAATGGAACAAAATAGGAGGACATTACTTAAATTGATAGTTAATTTATAATTTATCAAGTGCATACCTTTAACTTTCAAATAGAAGTAAACTCTCATTTTTGAATTAGTTTGTACAACATATTTCACAATATATGTAAGACAATGTCAATGATATATTTATAGTTTAGTGAACTCAAAACATAAAATTGGTTCAACACATCTCTTCAAATGAGGTCCTGTAAAATAAAATTGCAAAACAAAAACACATTTAATAAACACATAAATTAATATTCAAGGTATTTGAACTATGTAAATATATGTGTAATTTGTATGTACTTACTATGTGAAATTGCACAAGATGTTGATGTTCGATCCACTTTAACAATTAAATTTGCATAAATTGTAATTGAGACCTAAATAAGAGGTATATAAGTTCTCTAAATTGGTAGTGACAACAAAAACATACATGTAATTAAATTATATAAGTACACACACACACACATATATATATATATATATATATATATATATATATAATACAATAATGAAAAAACCTACATGTGTTTGATTTAAATGTAGTCATCCCATTGTACCATCTGCATCCTCTCTCTTTTGTAATGCATCTATGATTGTCTCGTGCTCATCCATTGAAATTGTCCATAATACCTTATTGGTGGGTCTCTCTTTGTATCTTTCTAATTTGATATTTTTTGCCACAACCAAATGACAATAGTGTAAAATCTTCTTTTCAATTTGGTAGTCTTCAAATGCTGGCAAACCATTTCTTCTTGTTAGGTATCTACATAGCCAGGTGCCAGATACAACGACAAACACAATTGGATACTCAAAACCATCATCGTCTACTTGATGACATGTCAATTTTTTCTTAGGTTCCACACATCTAGCTAGCCAATACTCAGTTTATTCATCATTATCACTAGGTGCAATAATAGCATAAACATGTCCTACAAGATAAGATAAAGTATAGAAACACTTCAATCACATGAGTGTACATATGAAAATTATATATATTGAAGCATGAGATCACAAAAAAATCTAATTAAGTGCATACTAGGTTCTATGAGGTCTGAAATACAATCAGTCTTCTGATGCAAAAGTAACATTCTGGCCTTCATTTACTATATCATTTTCAAAATGCGTGTTAGTAGGTGCTAATGATCTTTGTTGACAATCTTAAACCCATTCTATATTCTCAAATTCTTCCCATTCACTTGCAAGACAAAATTGACAAAAACAAGCAAGCTCCCTAGTCCATATAGTCCAAGTGTTAGAATCTGAACTCCTAGATGAATGCTATTTAGTTGACCCACTAATTGTATCACAGTCATATCTTGAAGGGATATTATTTTCTTCAACTAGGTAGAAGAAACATTTGATTGTAGAGTTCTGACTTGATCCCGTGTATATATATTTGTTACACCATTCGACAATCTTGTGTGCATTTTTGAATTTAGTTTTTTCCTCAAATTTTAATTGCTCTCTACTAAGGGCTCTCTTTACACATGCACTAGCACCATCATGTTCTCCTTTACCATGTCCATCCTCAAAAAAACTCCATACATGTTGGATGTTAGTTTGCCTATGTGTCCTACTCAACCAATAGAACATTCTAGCATTCTTGAATTGTCCTGTACAATTATCTGACCACATCCAATGTTGTGTCATTTGAATTTGTCTCTCTTTTAAATTATCATAAAAGAACTTGAAACCATATTGGATAAACTCATATGAATGGAGATTATTATCACTTATATAAAAATGGTACTCTCTCAATATTTTTTGATCCTCCTCTATACTATCAGGTGCATGCCTATAAACTATATGAACATAAATTGTTACTTGCACTGAATTGTAATATTGTGGTTGTACCTCTTCTTGCGGTGCAAGCATGTAGTTCTCTACAAAGTCAACAATTGAAAGTATAGTACCAATTGGAAATATATTCTTACATATGCGAAATTGTCCATCAAGCCATCTAGAATATTGAGAGTGTTTAACATATTTTGGAATGATCACACTCTTAAACTCATCCATAAATGCATAACAACTAACTTTATTTGTAACTAGATCACACCTTCTTCCAATATTCCCATCCTTCAATGGATATTTAATAGTTTTGAATCTTTTTACCTCAACTAATTGTTGTCCAAAATTAGTCAAAGCATTTTCATGCAAATATTCATCTAACAAAGAAAGATTGCCACACATATCACATGTACTAGAAAGACATGCTTTGAAAAGAAAGTATTGATCATTAGGTGGCTTACAAAACAAACCTAATATGAAATATTTTATAGTTTTTGGTGGTATTTTTATACCACATTCTTGCAACATTTCTTTACTATGCATGGTACCACATATAGATCGAAATACATCATAATGGTAACAAAATTGAATATGAGTTTTACAACATGTGATTCTTTCCTTGTTAATCTTTACATACCATGTTTTACACTTTTCAAAAGATCTTTGACTAATGGTAATATTTAATACCTTACCATCTACAAATTTTTTAAATAATTCAGTTTGAGTCATGTCCAAAAGGTGTTTAGGATGTGGATCACATATTTTTGACCCAATTCTCAATTTAAGAACATCTCTTGAATTGGGTTATACTCTTTAAATTATCATGCCAAAATTTTTCAATCAAACTTTTGACTTCATTAGTAAGTTTCATATCACATCTTAGGAGTCTACCACTAGAAGTCCATAAAATATTTGCTGGATCACATTCAAAGTTAACCCTTCTCTTTACAGCTCTTTCTAAAGTCTTACGATTCACATTAAGATATCCACTTATGTTGCTAATCAATCTTTTGTCAGATGTTGATTTGTTAACTAAAGCTGTTGTTATTGCTCATCGTGTTGCATTCTTATCTTTAGATCAACTTCTCTTTCTGATAACATCAAAGGGAATAGCAATAGTGGATACAACTTATTTTAAAGACTCATTTTTATTCTTGGGTTTTGCATACATTCCCAACCTTCTCATTACTTTTCACATTTTAGACATTTTAATTAGTTGCAATATTAGCTGACATTGAAACCCAAATTTTTTATTATAAAAAAAATGCCCATACTCAGGTGAACCCACAATAGTGGGTTACACTTTTTTGCCTAAACTGACACTGAACTCTGAATTTTTATGAAAACGTTCACTTTCAAATGCAAATTCTTGTTTAATGGTTAGGAATTTGAAGATAAAGTAAACTAGAGTCTTTTAGGATTTTGTGTCTAGATTCTAAATCTATTTTTAAATTTTTTTTTAAAATTGATTTTATTGAATTATGTTTTCTCCTACAAAAATTGGTATGATATCAAAAACCTGATTTTTAAAGAGTGACACTATTTTTGACACACATAACTTTTTTCTACAATAGATATCAATGTGATTCTTTCAAATTTAGTTTTTTAACATCCATACCTAAACCGTACAATTGGTCTTATATCTTTATCATTAGTATTTCATATATTATTGTAGTTTAAAGTTGGCATAGCACTAATTTAGACATATGTGGCTTTTGACACATGTAACTTATTATATATTTACCCAATTTTTAAAAAGAAAAATTTGATTGAAAGGTGACTCAAATACGGAGATCGTACTTATTTTTCAAAAAATTTATTTTTATATTTACTATTTTTCCACGAGCGTCGAATATCTCAGTTTATTTTTTATAATAAACCTATATTTAATTCATGTTAAAAAATATATACCTAAAAAATTTGAAAAGCACCAAATTCATAGTCATTAGAAAGCTAGTTCAGAGTACTTCAATCATGTACAATTTCAGGTCTTTAGTGCTCCATTTGAACCTAGTAATTTAGCTCCGAAGAGAGGAAATCATTGAAAAAACTTGAAACTATTCTATCTAGCTAGTTTCGATAGAAACTTAGTTTCTATCGAAACTATTTAGGAAACTATCGATCGAAACTAAAATTCTTAGTTTCTATCAAAACTATTAGCAGTTTACAGCCATGGCTAGCAAACCGCCTTCCTAGTTTTGATTGAAACTATGAAGATAGTTTCGATCAAAAGTAAGAAAGCGGGATAACCCCTATTCGGATCATAGGGTTGTTTCTCTAGCCGGCTCCTTAGGGTTTTTCCCTAGTCGGCTAGTAAGGAGGTTTTTATTTAAAAAAAAATTTCTATATAAATATGATTTTCATTTTTTACAATTTGCATTTATGTGAAATCAAATTATTGGCTTTTGAATTGGGAAGAAAGAAATATTTGACAAACTTCAACCTATTTTTGAATTTTGGAGGAAGAATTTACGACATGGGAAATAAAGATAAAAGAGCAAGTAAATATGCACGAAGAAGAACTAAGGAACAAGAAGATGAAAATTGTCAAAAAACACTAGCACGATACTATCTTAGATCAGGTACACATGCACAATCTTTTTTCCAATGTATTTAATTAGTTTATTTAGTTAGGATTAGGGTTTAAATCCAATTAGGAATATGATATTTATCTTAAATTATCATTACTAGATTAACTTAATATTAAGAGTTTATTTGAAATTGTGTTTATATTTAGGCCATTAGGGTTTATTCAATTATGTCCATATTAGTCCTTAGGGTAAATATTACATTATGAATAAATTTAAATTATGAATTTATTTAGTACATGGGAATCACCTTGTTTATTCAATTATGTTAATAATTTATAGTCCATTAAGGTTTATTAGATTATGATTAAATTTAAATAAATGAATTCATTTAGGATGTAGTCAACCAGGAAAACCTACCGACATTGAAGAAGGTTCATCCGAAGTTCAAATAGGTACATGTGCATCTCTTGCAAGTATACAATATAGATCTCTCTAGAATTCTAGGTCTCTATCAAACTTTATATCTTTAATTTTTAAATTTAGTGAGCCATATTTCCCCTTATAAACTTACTTGATTATATTTGTTATATCGTGCACGTGCAACTCTAGTAGATGATGAAAATTTTGGACATGAGGAAATTGAAGTTGAAGCAATGGATATTGAAGAAGGACCATCTGAAGGTTAGATAACTTAATCAAGTACATAGTATTTCACTCAAGTTAAACATGTATATATATGTATGTACATATATGTCCCCTAAAGAGATTGTATCTTAAGACTTTGTTTTAGTTTTACTTGTGCAGCTCATGATCAAACAACAAATGAGAATGTTAATTTAGCTCAAAGATTGAAGAGAAAAATTAATCATAGAAACATAGATCATTTAACTGAAATGGATGTGGAAAAATTGCGAGAATATTCTAATCAACCTACACATACTACGAAGAGGAAATTGAATAAAAAGTCTAAAGACATAATTGCACAATTTGAGAATCTATCAACAGTGAAGAAAACTCAACTATTATCAATTTCACTTCTTAAAGATGAATTAAAAGAGCCACTGAGACTATTGGGTATAGATACAAGAATAAAAAAGAGGAGGACTTATAAACTAGAAAAATATATTGTTGAAAGTGTTAAGGAAGGGTTACATTCCATTGGGAAAAAAACTAGATCTGCAGATAAATCCATTGCACGAAGAGTGATACTGACATCTATTTTAAATAAGAAAACATCCCAAAATAGACAGATCTCTTCATTATCATCTCATTTTGGGTATAGTTAGAAGACAGTACTACATTATCTAAAAAGGAGAAACAATTTGAATGATAGTACATTAGAAGGCAATTGGGCACTAATGTGTAGAGCTCCTCGATCTGACATGATTGGGGAAACAATTAAGAACTTAGCTATTCAATTTTGGATTGATAATACTCGTCCTTCACCAAATAGAAGAAATATCATCAAGCAGAGGATTGTGCCTAAGGAATATATTCAACACGCAAAACATTGGTTTGATGTCACTCAACATGAATTGAATCTCTCATTTTGTAATTTAAATCCTAACATAAAGATTGGACAAACAATGTTTGAAAGATTGAAGCCCTATTTTGTGAAGATAAATAAATCTTTTGAAACATGTTGTTGTCGATACCATGTTGAATTTGATCTGTACTATGAAGGGTTTTGAAAGATGATAGAAGAAAGTGGTGGAACTTCTCAAAATACTTTTCCTAAATGACCGAGTCAATTCATAACATCAATCTTATGTGACAAACCAAATGATTGTGGAATAAGTGAAATAGATTGCATAAGAGGAACTTGTGAAACATGTGGTAACTTGACTAAATTTCCTTTGAGAGAAGAAGATACTAATACGACAAGGATGGTAAAATGTAATAGATATAAGTACATAAAGTCAGAAACAAAAACTGGAAAAGAATCAACAAGGTTAGAATATGTAGAGGATGAGATATCGGCTGAAGAATTTATGTCAAATTTTCATAAATTGATTGAACCATATATACGCCATGGATTTTTTGTTAAGTGGCAAGCAGAACAATTTCAAACACTAAGAGAAACTTTCGCACTCGGAAAAATTCTATCTGTTGTTGACTTTGCAGAGAATTACTCTTCCGTATCTCAAAAACAACTTCAAGTAGAATACTACTATATAGAGCAGGTTACTATTATGGTTCAAGTGTCTTATCAACATGCACAAATTGATCTAGATGGTGTGGAAAGTATAGATCAAGCACGAGTCATTAAAAAAGAGCATCACTTTTATATTAGTGATGACAAAGAACATGACACACATTTTGTGGAACATTGTTTTAAGACATTTTATGAATATTTGAAAAACAAAACCATTAAAATAGAAAAACATTTTGTATGGTCAGATGGATGCACAACACAATTTAAATCAGCTAGACCATTTTATGCATTATGTAGATATCATCGATACCTTAATATACCACACATTTGGAGTTTTTTTGAGAGTGGACATGGAAAGGGTGAGCATGATGGTGTAGGGGCTTGTATCAAATGTGCTTTAAGAAAGTATCAAATGGAATATAAAGGATATCACATTAATAATGCTCATGATGTGGTTGAGTGGTGCAAAACACATTTTTTGGTGCCAACAAATATAGATAACACATCATCACAAGCAGATCAAGTCATACCATTTAGAGTGTTTTGGGAGGTATCAGGTATATATAAATTAATTTGTTCATATTTTTAAATTGAATCTTAAATTTATACTTAATATGTTACCTTAGATGATCTCTAACTAAATTATGGACCTTGTGTACATTCAGGTGTTGATAGAAGATCAATGCATGCATGCAAGAGGGTAGAGAAGACACGATCTTTGCATTCAGTTATGAGTACAAATAGTAATGTGTGGTCATTGTACACAAGAGAATACTCATGTTTTTGTCCTAATTGTATTGATGAAGACTATGGTGGTTGCATTAATCAAGAACGTGGATATGTGGGTGAATGGACTTTGGTGCCACTAGATGTTATTAATACGAATGAGTTTGAGGACGAAAACTATGATGATATTCCATTGTTTTCTAGTGATTATAACCATATTTCAGGATTGATCAGAGTTGGTATGTATGAACTATATATATACCTGGATCATGTACATGTATACATTTTCCATAATTTTGCTTAATTTATATATATATATATATATATATATATATATATATATATATGTACTTATGTAAATGATGTGTATCCAAAATTTTGACATATATAAGTTTGTGTAGGAAATGTTTTTGTAGTCATGGCAGAATCAAAAAATGTAGGTATTAGCTATTATTTATTACGTTGCACCATGGAAAGAGAGAATCTAACAAAGACTGAAATAAGTGATGAAATTATTTTTCCCATAGGTTAGTATATAGTTGAATTATGTATATATGTATGTCAAGTATCTACATGTTTTTAATTAATTCAAATTCTTTGACTTAAATTCAAGATTGATGTATTTTTTAAATGTTTACATGTGCAGGTTCTGTTGTTGTACAAGGAACATATTTGAAGCAAATAAAAGTACTTAAAAATGGGATTCATTTCACCGATTATCAACCTAACAATAAGGTATATCAATATAGTAACCATGTTATTGTCATTGGTCTAACTCTTTATCCAGTCAAAGGACTTGGAATATGTAAGTGGAGGCTCCATATTGATGATCATGAGAAAATATTAAATGTTATCCAAGAACGAGCTGATCCACTTGATATGAGATAGAAACAACTCCTAATTTGAAATGTAACTCAAGAAAAATTTGAAATTTGGTTGAACAATCATTTGATCAATTTGAAATTTGGTGGAATAACTAATTTTCTAAATTGAACTTTTACTCTTTCATTTTGAATTTTCTAAAGTAACTACTTATAGAAATTATGAACTTATATGTATGTGTGTACACTAATTACCTGACACATGCACCTTAAGGGAAATAAATTCGAACACCACTTGTCTTAAGGGGATGAAATTAGGAGTTTGTAAAATTAATTATATTATATTGAACTTTCTATTTCACTTAACTTGTCAATTTTAGGACACATGTACACTTTCAATTTAACTAATTAGGACACGTGCTTTCAATTTTAGGACATGTGAGCTTTCAAGTTCAAATTGTGATTTGTTTAACTAAATTTTGAACATATACATGTTTTAAGTTGGACTTGCATTAGAACATTGGGCTTAAGGGGATACAATTCTAGGATACATGTGTACTTGAATTAAAATTTTACTATGATTAAAATTTGAAATGTAACTCAAGAACAATTTGAAATTTGGTTCAAACTATTTGAAATTTGGTTGAACAATCATTTTATCATTTTGAAATTTGGTGGAATAACTAATTTTCTAAATTGAACTTTTACTCTTTTATTTTGAACTTTCTATTTCATTTAACTCAAGTCAATTTTAGAACACATGTACACTTTCAATTTAACTAATTAGGACATGTACTTTCAATTAAATTAGGACATGTGAGCTTTCAAGTTCAAATTGCAATTTGTTTAAACTAAATTTTGAACATGTACACATGTTTTAAGTTGGACTTGAATTTTAGAACATTGGGCTTAAGGGGATAAAATTCTAGGATATGTGTACAAATAAAAGGGATGAGTTCTATAGATTTACTCAAGTTAGGAATTATGTACAACTAATTACCTGATACTTGAACATTTAATACATGCACGATATATTACCAGACATTTAAATTACATGAACTATTTATATATATATATATATATATATATATATATATATATATATATATATCTAAATTTAATCAATATATTAAACATGCATGTATATATCTAAATAAATTACTTACATATCTTAGATAGAAACAATTTATAATATACTAGATCTAGGTCTAGTATGTATTTACATTAGATTCCACAACATAATGTAACATGTATCAATCATCTCGAGAACAAATAAAAAAAACATGTATCTATCTAGAGATCTATCATAAGATAATATCAAATATAAATAGTGTGCACACATGTAGACATGTAAATCTAGGTACATCTATATCAAATCAAATATAAATATAACATGCATCATGTGTGTATATAAAGTGTCTATCTAATATATATGAATGTCTCTCTAGATGAAAGTCTACAACAAATCATCTAGATAAAAAAAACTATAGATCATCAGGTGCAGGACTATCATCACCACGCCTCCTCACAATGCGCTCTGAAGACTGACTAGTATCAAGGTGCTCACTAGGATGTGCTGACCCCTATATATAAATTCAAGAGAAAGTGATATCAATACATAAATACATTTAATCAAGAGAAAGTGATATTGAAATTTACATGTATACATAATCAAAACATAAATAAACATTACTTGTCCACTACTGACATCATCCAATGAGTCTCGACGATGTACATGATTTGGCATCAAACCTGGAGTAAAAAGAGGCATGTCCCCCTACATTGTACATGTGCATGTGCAACACATCAAATTAAAATTTGTCTACATGTGATTACATTTGAATCTACATGCATGATATACATACATGTGCACACATGCACATGTCTAAATTAAATTAGTTTGAAATGATTGAAATTTTAACATGAACAAAAACAAATTTATCTGTGTAGATGGTGGCATCTAATAATACTCGGACTGCCTAGCATCGATCGTGTCCACTAATGCATCCAAATTTTGCTGCTTCGCATCAAGGTCAATCTCTGGATCTACGCAGGCCCCATGACTGGTGACTGGCACATGTCCTAATAATGACGAGCCAAGTGGACTATGTAGATGAGATGGCATAGAAGTAGACTCATCATGTGTCAACAAGTCCATCCATCCTGTGGTTGACAAGCTCAAATCAACATCATCAAGGCCCACACCTGAACTCTGAGCCTACACTGTAACACTGGCTGAAGGGTCTGTGGTATGTATATGTCTCTCTGGAGCAAAAGAGTGGTCAGTAGATGGATCATCACATGCACTACCACCATGACCACTACCTGATCGATCAGAGGAATATGGCTGAGGATGTGTCCTAGTACTACCATTGACACGACCTCAAACATCTGATATGGGTATGCTAAGATGCTCTGATACAAATCTATATGTATCTAATAGATCCTCACCTAGACCAATGATAGTATCTCATGCCAACACTCCAGTGAGACCCTCTAAGCTAGCCACTGAAGGGATGCCTGCTATACTATACAAGTCTCCTGAAGATGAAGCATAGGATGATGATCTGGAATGTCGACGAGACATCAAATACTAACCAACCTCATCACTCAAAATAGATCTGATAGCTGCTGCAATCTCTCCAACTCCCTAAAGGACCCCATGTAACTGAGTGATATGCATGGCCTCATCAGCTGATGGACCTAACAAAGGGGAAATAGCAAGTGCCCTCTCTCCGACAATCGATCTATGTGCCAGTGGGGGATGACCTAGCTTCCTATCAGCCAATCTACCATGCCCCTATCCTAGATGTCCTAGTAAATCTGTGTAGTTCACCACCCTACGTAAGCGAACCTCTGCATAAAGCTATCGGGAAAAATAGAGTGGAATTCGATCATTATTTGGATAACGACCATGGGCAGGAAAGAAGCGTGGGTATATCAATGCAGCCATCTGTGGATCTGTACACTTAAGAGGAGAATACCCCTTCACATACTTTTGTGAAAGATAATGAGGAAAACATTCCCTCTTCAGGACATCTTTGGGCACCAAGCCCTGCACCTCCTGGAGTGAAAGACTAGAGGAGACCTCTTGTCTCTTACTGTTAAGGACAGTCTGTATAGTATGTGCAGAATATGGGGCAGCGCCATGAATCTCATCTCGAATAAATGTTAGGCTGCGTAAGATACTCTAGCATGTACCACTATAAACACTGGAGCATGTTCCACTAGTCAAGGATTCCTGAAGTTTATGAATCTCCTGGTTAGTGCGATCATAGAGCTCCTCAGGTGGGATAGGTAGCTGATTACGAGGGACATGCTGCTGCTCAGGGCCTAGGATAGGCTACTCAGGCTCGGGTATGGGATGCCGCTCAAGGCCTGGGATAGGCTGCTGGGGCCTGGGTATAGGCTGCTGAAGGGGGACAGGCTGCTCAGGGGGGATAGAAGGCTATTGATAAGCCATGTCAATGTATGTAGGTATGTGTATAATGTGTAAACTTGAAAATTAAAATTAAAATGTATGACATTTAATTTAACATATGTATGTACAATTTGACAAAATTAAAAAACTTACATATCTAAATTGTTTTAATAAAAATAAACATGCACGTACATGTCTACATATATATAAAAGTCCTAAAACATAAATAAACATATACCTTAAAAGAAAACTAAATTTTAAAACACACATGTTGTTATATATAATGTTTGTAACTCAAGGACCTTTTAAGAACTACATGTGTGCAAGTTATATTTCTATCTAAGTTAGATTGAATGTTAAAAGGTTTTAGACATACATGTGTGCACATAAACTTGTCAAGTGTACAATTTAGGTCCACGAAGTAAATATATGTGCATATATATATATATATATATATATATATATATATATCTATATATGTGTATATGTGCATGATATGTATATTTGCACATATATCTATCATGCACGTGTGTGTGTATGTGCATATATATATACACACACATGCACATGATATGTGCAAATATACATATCGTGACACATATGCATGTATATAGATCTATTTATGTACATATATATATATATATATATATATATACACACATAATGCACATTGTATCATTTTGAGACCTTGATATCAATGTTTAATTAGTTTTAGGATTAGGGTTCAATTTGGTTTGTACTGTTTGATTAGGTTTCAATTAGGACAAGTGTTAATAAATTGAATTAAGTTTTAAAGTGCTAAATTTGGTTTTAGATATAGAATTATAGTTAGAGCTTTTAGATTAATTCAAAAAAGTTAGGTTTGAATTTTGTTTTAATAAAGTGTTGAATATATTATTGAGTTCTAGTTTACCTAGGTGATTTGGTTTAGTCTTAAGGTCAACGTTTAACTTGGTTAAATCTTAGGGTAACGGTTCAATTTGGTTAATGGTTGGGGAAAGAATTTAAGGTTAAATTCAAGGTTTCTACTATTAAGTTGGGATATATAATTAGGTTTATGATCATGGTTTAATTCAATTTGGTTTATAAGTATAATATTAATTAGTTAAGGGCTAGGGTTACCTTTCAATCTAGTTTGATATATTCAATTTGGTTTAGGGTTAACCAAGGGGTTAGTTTATTTTACTATTAAATATTAAGATATAATGCTTTGATATCACTCATTTTTTGATATGATGAACATGTTGTAAATGACATTTCTATATGATTCTTTTGATATATATATATATATATATAATGAAAATTTTAAATCTTTCCTATGTAATAAATGATGTAATTAGATATGTACAAATGTTTTTAGATTCACATTTACATGACATGTAGATGTAGATATGATGCTCCTCTAGGATAATTTAGTTTAAATCATAAATAAGGTTACAATTTTAGGGTTTGACATTTATAAAATTAGTACTCAAGGTAAGATATGAAAGTTATTTAATTATTTATATATTACCTGGTGTAGGTTTTAGCAAATTAAGATTAAGGTTAAGATGATAGTAAGGGTTATAATTAGAGTTAAATTCAATACAAATTGACATTATAGTTAATCCTAAATGATGCTCAGCCAAGGGATCCAAAGAACTAATCAAAAGTTTTACTAAGCAAGCAATAACATACATACAATTTAATTTACATTTATAAAAAACATAACTGATTGCATTCCTTAAGGTCTTCTCTCTCATTGATGTCGTGCTTCATTCTCTTTATTTGCTGCAATCTCCTCATTTGTCAGAACTTTTGCTTTCTTCTTTCTTCGTTGTTTTGATCCCATGTTTGCACCAATTTTGAATTTGAATAAGTAGCTTGCAAATTGTATAAGAGGACAAGAAAACATAATAAGCACGATAGAATTCGTTGTTGCAGATCAAAACTGTTATTCAATCATTTCAATCATTGAAACTTGTTTTGTGAGGCAGCTTTTGGGGCCCAATGGGAACATTTGAAATGGGTACCTGATTGCTTTAAAATTGGGTACCTGATTATTTAAAAATTGAGTACCCATTTATAAATTGGGTACCCAATTTCAAAAAGAATCGAGTACCCAATTTTTAAACAATCGGGTACAATGGTTGAAAGCAATCGAGCACCCCATTTTTGAATTACAAATCAGGTGCCCGATTCTTGAGACATGATCTGGAATTTGGTATGGCTCCCAACTTTTGCATGGGGTTTTGCCTTGGGGAAAAGCATGGCATAGGCTTGGTCCCACCAAGCCATTCTTTTATGATCCTTTTTTTTTCCTAAGGCATTTAATCAACAATTTCTGGTATTGTTATAATTTTTTTTATAGTCATTCCCATTGAATTTTTTGATGAGACAAAAACCCATCATAGGTCTTATTGTTCTGATTCCAAAAATGTAAAATTTATAGTGTTATTAGTTCATTTTCTATTTTTCCATTATTTATTAATCAAAACTATCTCCTAAATGTTAAAAAGTGACATTCACTAAAACTTTAATAACTTATTTATTTTATAATTTTTCTTAAATTAATTTATATGTCATCAATCTACATACAATTCTTTTGATGTTAAAAAAAAAAATTGAAAAAAATGAGATTTTGTTTAAATTATGTGGTCCGTACACGAGAGGTTTTAAAATTTACCTTTATAGCCAATCAATAATTAATAATAATAAAATTATTCAATAAAAAATTAAGGAAAAAGATTGTCATCAATCTTAAGTGTATTAGGTATCAAATTCAAAAGGATTTGCAAAAATTCATTTATTTGTGTCAAATTATGGTGTCCATACACGAGCATGGTATGGTTCTAAAACATACATTTTGAAAAAGTGGTTTTTAAAGATCCATACTAAAAAAATAATATATCATATGGGTGCACAAATAAGTTACATATTCAAAAACTAGATTCTGAATACTAAAAAATTCATTTTTGGAGTTTTTAAATATTCAATCTCTAAATACCTCAAATTTTGACATCAATTGACAAAAAATTTGAAAAACAGGAAATACACTTCCACTTTTTGGCCAAAAGTGAGACACAACTTCTTGCATTGACCCAGTATGCATCTTTTGTTTTGAGTTACAACACTCACAAGTTGACCATGGGAAGTGCCTTCACTAAGCCTATATTTAATGCATTTGCAAAAATGTTGATGTTGGAATAGTCCAAGTTGATAGATATGGGTATTCTCAAGTCATCAAAGACCAAAGCATTGGTGACTACTAATGAGAAGCAATCAAATCAATGTGGAAAAATTCCTACCAACAAGAGGAAGAAGTAGTGGAAGAAAAAATCACAATCAAAGACACAAGAATCTACCTCCTCATAGAAAGGTAATTCTTCTTCTAACAAGAAGGGAAACAATGATAAGAAGGACAAACTATTTCGTGCATATTGCAAGAAAGTGAATCATTATGAACATCATTGTAGGACTAAGAGAATCAATGAGTTGGAGAACTTAATTAGGAAGAAAAAAATCAATGTGCCAAATGCTTCCAAGGATTCAACTCCACCCACTTCAAAGGGAAAAGGGCAAACACTTATGGTTGGTTCAAGTTCTTCAGGGGAATGGATTCTTGATTCAAGTGTCTCATATCACATGGGTTTTTCAAAAGGAGACTTTTCTTCATTGAAGCAATCTAAGGTACCACACATCTTTGTAGGAGATGATACAAAAGTGGAAGTTGAAGGGAAAGGAGAAGTTGAGATGGAAAATGGGGAGTTTAAAGAAGTTCTATGTCTTCCCAACCTTAGCTTTAATCTCCTTTCAATCTATCAAATCACTCAAATGGCAATAAAGTTGAGTTCCTTCCTAATTTTGTATTGGTGTGAAATCTTAAAGATGATTCAGTGGTTGTAGTGGGTAAAGTCAATCATCACAAAAGACTTTATTCTTTTTCCCACTTTGTGCCTAAGTCTCCTTCACATGCCTTGTTGACTCAATCTCACTTTGAAAGTAAATTATGGCATGAGCGATATGGACATCTTTTCTTCCACTATCTTCATCAACTTAGCTCAAAAAATATGGTCAAAGGTCTACCTACAATCAAATTTTCTATGGGTGAATGTTCAAATTGTTCAATGGATATGCATCTAGAAGACAAGTATGACAAAGGGAAGTCTTGGAGAGAATTAGTTGTTCTTGAGTTGGTTCACATGGTTCTAGTAGGCCCTTTTTCAATAACATTAGTTAGCAAGGGTCACTATGTCCTCACTTTCATTGATGACTTTTCATGCTACACATGGTTCTACTTTCTTAATCACAAGAATGAAGTATTTGATAAGTTTCTAGCCTTCAAGAGTCATGTTGAGAAGAAATCAAGGAAAGCCATCAAGGTTCTTTGTATGGACAATGAAAATAGATATGTGAACTCAAGACTTAGAGACTTTTGTGAACTTGAGGGTATTAATCTTTAGAATCCTATAGCATTTAGTCCACAAAAGGCAAGTGTTGCAACAATGAGGATTAGAACTCTTAAGGCATTGGCAAGTTGCATGATTCAAGCTAAGTCTCTTGATCCATCACTTGAAGTCAAAGCTATAAGTAGTGCCAATCACATCCTTAATAGATATCCTCATAATGCCTTAGATAGAAAGACTCCTTTTGAGGCATGGTGCTATAGGAAACCATTTGTGAAACACTTTAGAGTCTTTGGTTGTCTAGCATGGGAAAACATCTCTTCTAGGGATTGCAAGGCACCACCACCAAGGCCTTGCACTTTCATCAGATATGAAGATAATGTTAAGGCATATAGACTTATGGATCCTAAGAGTCATGAGATTTTTATAGAGAGGAATTTTCACTTTGAGGAAAGTTCAACTAGCTTATCCTCTAATCCTCTTTATACTTAATACATTGTGGAAACTGATAATGACACCAGCGATAGTGATTCAATAGATTTTGATATGTGGCATCCTATTGATAGATACAACATGATGTCACAACATCAACACATTTTACATGCATACATTTATATAGTGGTAGGTCCATGCAAATTAGAACAACAAGGTACACATTGTTGTCATGTTGACAACATAGTTATTAGCACTCTTATTTTAGCACATGGTGTCTACAACATAATTTTACATGCTACACCTTTGTAGGCTTATCCTCTCATCTTTGCACTAACTCCTGCGCTTAATGGAGGATAATCCACTCTTGGTGGACATGTGCCTTGTTGTAAGACTTATCAGTGTGCTAACTCCTAGTCACTCTAGAGGCCATTTTATTCAGACACTCCTAGTGTACTTGAACATAACATTACATCAATTGAATATCATATTGTTATTCTAATCATACTTTGGTCCATTTTGTGCTTGTGCTTGAGTTCCTTGATCTTGGGTGATTTTTCCCTAAGGACAATTCTTATAATTAGGATGTGCCAAAAATTTATTTCCATTATCATGACTCTTAATAGATAAAACATTAGAATTAATCATATCCCATATCTTATGTTTCAAATTGTAACACGCCTTAGTATCATGGTGAGGGTGATGATGATATTGACAAAAGGCTTTAGAATAAATGTTTGGACTTGATGTAGTAGAGGGATGAAGTGGTTGAATAGGATGGAGTTTAATAATATTAGTACTAGTCAACCTTCCCATAATAGAATGTAAATATTCAAAAAGTAGAGTAATCTTACAATTTATCTAAAAAATAGTGGAAGAAGTATCAATACCTTGGGATGCAATAGCTACTTGTTCATCTACTATATTTGTGGCTTTGTTAATCTTGACATAGTTGTTAGGTTTTTGGAACTTTCTATAACTAGGTGTGGCATAAATCTTATCAATGGGTACAAGAGCCATTGGAGTGATTCTCTAAAACTAAATCACTTGTAATTGATAATAATGATGCGTTGCACAAAGTTGTGAGAAAAAAGTAAACTTAGTAAACATAACCTTATCTCGAATGTCCTTTTGTAAATTTGTAATAAGTATATGTTGAATATCAAGATTAGGCACATGAAAAGAAATCTAAGCATGCAAATTATTAAATCTACAAATAAAATCAATCACTTTTTCCTTAGGACCTTGTTTGCAATGCATCAAATCAGTGAAAGGAACCAAATGACCAATGTTATTATAAAATTATTATATAAAGCATTGGAATTTTTATGAAAGGAATCAATAGAACAAGGTGGCAAAGAGAAATACCATTACAAATATTTTTCATGAAAGGTATGAGAAATCAACTTAGATAAAATCCTAAAATCATGAGCATAATCTATACATAGATCTTGGGAATTTTAATATGAGTCATAGGGTCACCTTTACCATTATAAGTATCAAGGAGAGGCATATCATCTTGTTGAGGAGAAAGAATATGGATAATGTCAAAAGAAAAAAAGGACTACTCATATCACATGTAGGCACATTAAACTTAGATGAATAAAGGAAGCAATTTCTTATTACATAGAAAAAAGTACAAGAATTAGGATAAGTGAAAGGAACACTACTATATGAAGGCTATGAAGTAGGCATAATAGTCACATGAAATGAAGGAATATGAAGACTTCAAATAGGAGGAATAGATGGTTGAATAGAAGTAGTGAGAATAGGAGCAATATAAGTAGAAATGATAGAAATAGGTGCATAAATAATAAAGTAAGGTTCAAGTGTAGTAATAGGTGGAGCCATCCCTGCTTCAGATGTGGCTTGAGCCAAGAAAGGATGCATTGTGATGACTAGATATTTGAAAATCAAGATGAATGTTTAATTAGAAATTTTGAAATGATAAGCATTGAAAGGTAATACTTTAGCTCATGATAGCTCAAGGTTACAATGACTAATATCTTTAACCAATGAAAAGTACTAATAGCTTTTGAATAGGTGAAATGACTATTTTCATACACAAAAAAGGGAAAATAGTGGTCATTCTTCACAAAGATATCTAGGAATAGTCTTGAGAAGCTAATATGAGTATAGAGATTATTACTGTATCAAGTGAGAATTTGAAAAATGAGTTAAAGATTCAATAGAAAAAATATGAACCGATGAATTTTGGATTATTTTTGTGAATAGTGAGAGGGTTATAAACTTGAAGTTAAAATAAAAAAATAGAGCACAAAGCTCATACTCCTATCCTAATCAATTTCATCAAGAATGCACAACCAAAATTCAAGCTTCATACAAAAAAGGAAAGTGAAATCGATTGGACAAGTTCATCATCTTTTATACCATTTATACTAATGTTGGTAGAGGATTTTTGTTCATAAATTCAATGAAAATTTGTAGAACTTGGAGTGGAGGAGATCAACAAAACATATGAGGAATTGTGTACAAATAACAAGCTAAAGAGTATGCACAAAAACTTGAAGACAAAAGGTTTTATAAATGTGGTTAGTAATCCAAATAATTTCTTATAAGAATGGGTTAGATAGGTTTTGAGAATATTTCTTGAGGAAATTATGTGGTTAGACAAGATACATGTGATACTAAAGGATATTATCTGTAGGGGATGAAAATAAAATCATAGAAAATGATGAGCATGTTATCACAAATTTTTAGAAGTGGCTATCCCAAAACACTAATGGTCAAAATTGATGAACTTGAGGAAACAACTCCTATTGAGTTGACAGGTTGAGAAGGCTCAGAAAGAGAAAAATACACCCTTGATTAAAAGAACCTATCATAGGAAAGGTAAGGAAAAGACATGTGGTCCCCAAGGAAGAATAAAATTAAAAAAATGTGGATGATAAAGAGGTAAGAAAAGAAGAAAAGGGACAACATAAACATCAAAAATAGGTGCAAAATTGGCTACTGAAGAAAATCAATCTAAAGAAATCAAGAAAAGTGAAAATGTTATAGTTACACATGTAGATTTTATTCTGAAAGATGTAAAAAAGAATGTAATAATGAATGATAAATAAGGTAAATATGAACTCTATGATGATAAGGATAAGATGAAGATAGAGGAAGTAGTTTTTAAATACATGCTTTATTTTAGGAAAAAAACAATAAATGAACTTTTTGGGAAAATGCCCAAGGATCTATATAAGCTTGTTGATGGAAGATGGAGAGTTTCATTCCATATGAATAAGGAGATGATGGAGAGAGAACTTATGGAATGACATCTAACTAGTAAAGAAGAAATTGAGATACTCATGGAATATAGTAGACAAGATTTCAATATCAAAATCATGACCTTGATAATTATGATTAGATATTTTAGAGTATCCATGATCAAACTATGGAAAAATGGAAGCATATAAATGTTTCATAAGAATAAAATTGGACATAGAAAAATAAAATAAAAATGATAAAAGTGGTTTGGATAAAACTAACCTACCCCAATGTTACATCCCATTAGAATTAATTAGAAAATTCAAGGATGATACATCAAAACAACATGTCAAGTGAGAGAAAGAATTTAAACTAGAGATGATATCATAATCATAAAGGACATAACTTATGAATAAAGTGATAATACACCCAAAGATCAACTGATCCAAATGGTTATAAAATAGAGTACAAGGATTTTAGAAGAATCAACAAGAAAGAGAAATTATGATATTGCTATCAAGATTTAACTGTGTGATTTTGACTCAACCTCATTGAACCATGTTTCATGAGTAGTGATTCAACATAAATCCATCTCTTATGAGAATAAATGAAATACTTGGAACTCATTGGATCAAGGTGATTCTCAGAGGGGTGAAACACTGAGACTTCCCAGGAGGTTACCCATCTTAGTACTACTACAACCTGAGTGCACTTAACTATGGAGTTTCCTCCATGGTTAAAACCAAAGCTTACAACCCCATTTGCAAAACCTTCACCATTTTTTGTGGCTTATGAACCATTCATTTGAAAGCCCCTTAAGCTCATCAATTGATAAGTAAGAGATAATTTCCACAACAAGTCAAATTATGATACTGCTGTCAGAATTTAATTGTGTGATTTTGAGTCAAATGAGTGTTAAGTGTCCCATCACCTAGATCCAGTGAGTGCTAAGTGTTCCATTTATTCTCATGAGAGATGGATTCAAGTTGAATCACTAGTCATGAAACATGGGTCAATGACTTTGACTAAAAATCACACAGTTAAATCCTGATAGCAATATCCAAATTTGACTTGCTGTGGAAATTATCTCCTACTTATCAAGAAAGAGAAAGTTAATTTTGTACTACAAGTGAATGAAAGAAAATCATAGCTATTGGAAGTATTCCTATAGCTAAAGAAGAATGAAATGAAGAAGATGAAGAACTTGAGAATATGAACATTACAAAGATAAGAAAAAGAGAGTTATGAGAGTTTTACAAAAAGTTGGAAAGAAAGGAAAAAAATGACAAATTAAGGGCCAATAATAATAAAGCTAGGATATTTGAAGCTACAAGAAAAATTCTAGGAGAACTAGCACTCTATGTTGCATATGATCTGAATGCAACAACATCATTAATAAAATGGATAAATTTATTAAGGTAATTGTAGAGAAATTCCCAGAGTTGGAAACAAAAACACTAAAGGTAGAAGAAGATAGCTATGAGAGGAAGAAAATAGAGAAGTTGATGGACACAATAAACAAGGATGTAGTTATATTATTTGAAGAGATCAATGAAGAAAATATAATACTAAAGGAAGTAGGACAACTAGTTCTTAAAGTATCAAAAATTTTAGAATTCAGAGAACTTAGAGAAATGCAAAGATATAAGAAATAAGAAAATAGACAGAAAAACTTCACAATTTGATCCCATATCAAGTTCAACAATAGAATACTACTCAAAGATAAAAGTGGCCAATCTAAAGCTAAGACATATGTGATCAAAAGAAAGGAAAATGATGACTAAACTATTAGACCTACAATCCCATTTATCACCTACATTGGAGAAGATACAATAAAATGCCAGAAATGCAAAAGACTAATTAGTTTATTTAATATGACTACATTGGATTCAATGGAAGAAATATCATAATATTTTCATGAGAAACTAGTTACTTTAAAGTGCTTCAATAAATCCTTTGATACATAATGGAGAAATACAAGATGAAATTCAACTACAATATTTGACATATTATGATATACATTTTTTATTGATGAGGAAAAGGGGGAGATGTAACCCAAAATGGGAGAATGTGATAAACTAAAATAGAAAATGAAAAAAAGGGGGAGAAATTAACTAGCACTATAGATGAACGATTCTAGGATGTTTCTCATTTTTTAATGTATAGAGAAGCCCCAAAACATTTATCCACTTAGTAGAAAAGGAACCTCAAGATTAAGGCACACAAACTTTATGTTATATAGGAAGGTATCATTTATAAAAAATAATTTTATGCTACATTTACTAGATGTATAGATAAAGAAAATCAACAAAAATTGCTCACATAATTTCATGATGAAGCATGTGGGGGTAATTACTTAAATTTTGTAGCTAGATTTAAAATTATTCGATAGAAGTATTATTATCTAGGAATGTTCAAATATTCTTATGAGTGGGTGGCCGAATGTGAGAAATGTCAAATTTTCATTGGGAGACCTTAATTGGCTGCATTTCCTTCAAAATGTGTAATCATTGATGAACCTTTCTAATATAGTAGGGTTTAGAATTTATTATCCCTATTGATCCTAATTCAATTGTAGTTCATACCTACATCTTGACTACCATAGAATATTTCACTAAATGGGTAGAAGACATTCCTACAAAAAGGACTCCTTCTAAGGTAATATGTATATTTTTGAAGCAAAATATTCTTTTAAGGTTTGGGGTACCAAACAGGTTAGTAAATGATAACGCTAGATACTTTTCTTTTGATGAAATAACTATGTTCTTCTATGAAATCAATATGAGCCTAAATCATTCACTAGACTACTATCCTCAACGAAAAGACAAAGCAAAATCTAGTAATAAGAACTTGGTGAATATTGTAAGGAAGTTGGTTAATGAGAGTTTTAATAAATTGACAAAAGAAACTTCATGGTCCACTTTAGGGTGATAGAGTTACTTATAAGAGAGCTATTGGCATGTCCCCCTTTCAACTAGTCTATGGAATAAATGTGACCATCCCCCTACCTTTAGATATTAAAACCTTTAATATTCAAAGGGTGATCAAAGATGAGCAATTTTAGTTGAGCATTGAGAAGAGGATCCTGTACCTAAGCCAAATGGAAGAGAAGAAAGAAAGAGTGGTGGATACAATTGAAAGACATTAGAGGAATAGGAGTATTTTTTTTGACAATAGGTCTCAAAAAAGAGATTTATTTAGTTGTCTAAACATGGTGCTCCTATGGAATTAAAAAAGAGAAACTAAAGGATTGCAAAGAAGTTTGATTCTCTATGGAAAGGTTGATTTAGGATTAGAAAAATTATAAAAATTAACTCTTTCATGATAGATTTTGCATATGGTACTCCTTTCCCTCTTTTGTCAAATGGGAAAGATTCAAAAGGTAGATGATTGAGTGCTTTCTTCCTTTGTACATAGTTTCCTTCATTCCTTAGAGTTAGTGTGTTGGTTTTTTTGTTCCCTTTTTGCACCATCAACCAATAAATAATTCATTTACATGATATTATGGATTCTCTATGTCCTCCTAGTCCTTGTCCCCCTTTGGAGCTGATGTTAACCATAGTTTCATCTTTCTTTAAAAAGTTTCCCTTAAAATTACCTATTGGAAACTACAATTGGAATAATTGTTATGTTGTCATTGATGTCAAACCTTACTAGTAAGACATTTACTAATAGTTTAGAGTTTCATATCTTATGATTGATGAAGAGGATTTGAAAAGAGATAACTATATAAACTAGCATGTAAAAAGGAGTGAGTATGTTGGAATTACATTAGGAACTTGATTAGTTGGTAGTTGACAAGATAATGAGTTGTATGATCATTATATTAAGTGGAGAAGATGATTGCATTGAAGTACATAGAAGGAATGGCCAAATCAAGTCAAGAAGCTAAGAAAAAAAAAATCTTGACTGAGTACCAATTTAAAAGGTCAATGAAGAAGTTGAAGTAGAAGATTAAGGAACTTAAGTAGAAGCCTAGCAACATAATATTAGTCGAGTGATAGTGGCGACTTAGGGAGATAAAGGATAAGTGATATTTGTGTTTAAGAGAGATAGAAAAAAATGTAGAAGTGACCAAACATAGTGAAGCTTAAGTGAGCTAGTGTAAACCAAGAAATGAAAAGAATAAAAGAGACCAAACTACTCAGTGATGAGTGAGGTGAAGAACATAGTGATGACTGCGTGTCAAGAAATTGATAGTTAGTGAAAGAATCAAGATTTGAGATTGACATAGTTAAATTTTTGGATTGGTCAAAATGTGTGAAAGATAAAGATTAATGAGCTGGCATATTTAATGCATGAATTGAGTTTGTTAATAAATATAAGGTGAGGATTCAAGAAGAAGTTTCTACAAGTTTCAAGAAAGAAGTAGAAGCACAAAATGATGGACAAATTCATTGAATCTAATGAAACCCTAAGATCTATAGTGATGTTTACGTAGAAAAATAACAAAGATACCTATTTAAGGAGGCATATGAGATGTTTTATGTTGGTTGCAGGCTTGTTTGATTGTTTATTGCAAAATTTGTTAAGGACAAGTGAAGAACACAACTGTAGAGGAAAAGTGTGAAGATTTGTGAAACAAGTTTTCTAGAAGAGTTTCTAAGCACATAAAAGATGGAGAATGTGATGAAGTCCTATCAATGAACAAGGAATGAGCTAAATGGATATCTAAATAAGAAAAGTGAGTTGTATTTTATCAGATCAACCTAGCTTTTACTTTCTAACCATTATGGTACTAAAATCCTTTAATCAAAATTGACGTAACAATCATTTGTAAACCCTTTAATCAAGGTGACATTCTAATGGAATGATCTAGAGACCTCTAACCAAGCCACTCCTAATAGGGTGTTTAAATCCTTTAATATGGACGCACCTAACAACGTGTTTTGTAACTTTTAACAGGGTTGGCTCTTAACTGAGCTTGCTTTAGAAGAGTGAAATAGTGGTAGCATGTTACTTGGTAGTTTTTCCCAAATTGGGTTTCCATGTTAAACATAAGTGTCATACATTTGTGAATATTGTTTTTATGTTTCATGCTTTTTATTGCTATATATTTCTATTACTCAACATATACTAAACAAAAAGATAAGGGATGATTGAATAAGTTGATTTAGTGATAAGTTTCTATACAAGCCAGGTGGATGTATAGGTGTGATTGAGTTATTTAAAGTATAAATAACTGATTCACCCCCTATCTTAGTTATTCTAATAATTCTAACAATTGGCATCGTGAATTTGGTGCTTGTAAGTAAATTTTGAAGGGACTTAAGCCAAATATAAATATGTACAAGAGAGAGGTACCCAAGCTGAACAAAGAGAACTGCCTAGCATGGCAATTCTTAACGAGGTTGCATCTTTTTTGAGTTGGTGAGTTTGCACTATACTACTTGGAAAATGAATACATTGAAGTTCCTAAACTCATGATAATTAAACAAATAGTTGAGAAACATGAGCACAATGACATGATGATCAATATGACATCTTCCTTGAGTTATGTTGAGTTTGATGATGTGAAGGACTACACTAATGCAAAGAAAATCTAGGATAAGTTGGAACAAATTCATGGAGGATACAAAAATATGTTGAGGGATAAAACAAAAAGTTTGAGAGGCAAGTTTGATGACATGATAATGAAAGAAGGAGAAATCATTCCTTAATATTATGGCCGAATAAATGAGGTGGGTAAATACAAGAAGTGGAGTACCAAAACCATGAAAGTGCTTTAGGAAAAAAAATTGTAGCTAGAAACATGTACCCATTTTTTTAAAAAAAAGGGTATCTAGTTTAGGTATGGATTCCAATCCTAAATTTGAAAAATGCATACACATTTTTTTTCCAAAATGGGCACCTATTATTTTCAAAATAGGTGCCCATTTCAAAATAGGTACCCATTTCTAAAAAAATCACAAATTTAAATCTTTGCCACCTAAAACCTCATTCTTACCCACTTTTAGAAATGGGTACCCATTTTGAAACATGTACTAGTTTCTAAAAATTCAAATTTCACAACCTATGGGTTGCATTGAATTTTGGATTGGAATATGCTTGGTAGGACCAAGCCAACCTTTATGTTAGCAAAAAATTGGCTAAGGCATAGGAACAAGACATTTCTGCCTTGCCACAATTTTTTGGAGTACTTTTCAAATGAATTTTTCGATGAATCAAAAACCCAATATAAATTACTCTATATCTAGATTCTAAAAATATAAATTTTATAGTTATATGATTTATTTTAGTACTTTTACAATATTTATTAAGCCAAATCAGTACCTAGAATTCAAATAGTATGGTGAACTAAAAATTTAATAACTTTTTTGATTATATGTTTTTTGAAAAATAACTTATATGTCATATATATATATACAATATTAAAAAAATAAATTTAAAAAGAGGTAAATTTCTTATCAAATTATGGCGGTCATACATTAGAAGTTTTCAAAATTCACTTTATAGTAAAATATATTTATAAAAAAAAAAAAAAAAAAAATTTTTCTCATCAATATTTAGTGTGTTAGAGACCTTTCTCTAAAAAGGATCACAAAACAACAATTTTTTTTCTCCAAAACAAGGTGGTTGTACACATGTGGTATGATCCTGAAACAAACATTTTGAAAAGTTGTATTTGAACATGCGTACCAAAATATAATTTATACCATGTGGGTATTCAAAAAAATTACATATTTGAAAACTAGACTTTGAGCTCTACATTTTCTATCAGTTCATGTTTTCGAGATTCAATCTTAATGTGCCTCAAATTTGGACATGAAGTGATAATAAATTTAAAAGTAGAAAAAACACTTCCACTTTTTGCCTAAAAGAGGGACTCAACTTTTTGTACCCATTGAGGTGGAAAATGAAATTAAAAGTGTTGGAGGAGATCTACTTGATGAGACTATGATTAGCAAGGTATTGAGAACTTTACTTCATATCTATGTTATTAGAGTTTTCACAATACAAGAACTAATATGTGTATGCCTAAAATGTGAGCACACTTCTATGAGTCATTATATCCAAGACTGCTCAAGAATGAGATCTCAAATGGTGACTCATAGCTCTCTATTCATGGAGTGCAAGGGTTTATAATGGAGGCCCTTAGTTTGATCTAGTTTGTGCCCATGCAAGCACACCATAAAACAAGAGATTCAAGGATCAAAATATGAATGCAAATGAAGATTCAAACTAATCTAAATGATAATAATGCAAGAAAATAAAATCTAATCTATGAAAGGAAATAAAAATGCAATATTAATCTATGAAAATAAATATGACTCTAAGACAATATGACAATGAAAGATTGAAACCTCATGATGATGGAAGCCATGGATGCAAGAGAGAATAAGACAAGAAGAGCGAAGTTGCAATGAAGCTCCAATGTCCAAACCCTACTAGTTCAAAATCCTTCTCCAAAATTGCTCTCCAAACCTATAGCATAACAATACTATAGCAATGAGCTATTTTCTCTATATCTCTCTCTATATGAAAATGAGAAGGAGAGGGCTCCTTATAAAGGAAAATGTGGAGGTGGGAGGCTTATCACAACCAATATGGGAAAATAGAGTTTGATCCATGTGATAAAAAATTCTACCAATGAGAAAAGAGGAGTGTTCGAGAAGAAAGTGGAAAGAGGAAAGAAAAAGGAATCCCACTTAGAGATTTGTGAATTTAAGTGTAGAGAAAAGAAAGAATTTATTATATTACTTTTTAAAGTGGGATTTTATTTAATTAAAAGGAAGCAAGTTCTTTTAATTAAATAGGAAATATTTTATTAAATTAAAAGAGGGTCTTTTAGGATCGAGCTCCTTGTTGAGCTCTCCTTGTTGTATTCCTTTCTGTCTTAATAAATTTTTACCCCTCTTTTTGCAAAAAATTAAAAGAGGGTCTTTTTCTCTTAATTAATTAAATATGGATTAATTATTTAATTAAAAGAGAGGTTTTCTTTTAATTAAATAAGACTTAGGATAAAATGATCAAACCTTATGAAATATTGAAATAATTAAATTAATTACAATTTGATCAAAGAAATTGATTTGAATTGATTTAATAAAATATTGCAAACCATTGATTTAGGAAATTTGATAAATTGAATAATGGGGGCTCATAGTCTAGGTGACCATTTTAGGGTGCATACAATATGTACTCTTGGTAATGATCTTACCTTGGATAGTCTAATGGGTAAACTCACTATATTTGAAATGTCAAATCTTGATAACTATACACCATCTAGTGTTGAATGCACTTTCAAGTTTTAACTAATCCTTGATGGATCTAGAATAAATATAAAGAATAAGGCTATGGTCAATGATAGTGAATGTGATGATGACCTTGATGAGTTAGACACATTATTGGCTAGAAGGCTACTGAGAGCAAAGGGAAAATAAAAATATAAACTTCCTATAATCTTTTTTACATGAAACACAGTTGGTCATATTAATGCAAGGTGTCTTGATAGAGATGAGAAGGAAGAAAGAAAAGATAACAAAATCTGAGGAGGGAGAGACAACAAAGAAAATAGAGGTAACACTAACTACAAGGGAAAAAGGTAAGAAATCTTGTTACATTACTAAAGAAGATGGTCTTGAAAGTGATCTGATGAACATGATGGAGAAGTTATTTGTGTTGAAATGAAAGATGAATCTGATGAAGATGAGATAAATACTTTAATCTCACATATGAGTAAGCATGATTAATGGATAATTTATAGTGGCTTCTCACATGATATGGCTAGTGATAAAAGTAAGTTTGAAATGTTAGAATATTATAATGGAAGTTGTGTCAAGTTTATAAATGACGAACCATGTTATTGTTAGAGTGGGGTTGTCATTGTACCAAAAGATTGATCTGTCAATTCCCAATACAACCACTCAAACTATAGTACATAGGAGGTGGTTAATCCCTTGTCATGAATCCTAAGGGGAGCACTGAACACATTTCCAAAAATATTCCCTTCTATTTTAGTTGAGGGTCTAAGGATTTCAACATGTGACCAAGCTCTAATACCACTTATTAGAGTGGTGTTTCTATAGCACCCAAAGACGAATTTCCCAATACCTAATACAACCACTCAACTTATAGTAAATTGGAGGTGGTTAAGCCCTTGTCACAATTTCTGGGGGGAGCATTGGGAAAATTTCCAATAGTTATGTCAAAGGTAAAGGATCAATTATATTGAATGATAAGATCATACGTGACAATGCATATTTGGTTGATGGACTGAAATATAACTTGCTGAGTGTGGCAGAGTTGACGAATTTAGGCTATTGAGTTGAATTCCAAAACAAGAAGAAAAAAATCTATGATGCTATTAGTGAACTAATTGGAAGTGGAGAGAAAATCAGAGGTAATCCATTGTATCTAGAGCTATCTAAAGATATATGTTGATTTACACTATTTGAAGATGTTTGGTTATGGCATAGGAGTTTATATCATGTGAACTTTGATAATCTAGTAAACATTAGTAAGATGAAAAGAGTAAGAGGATTAACAAGATTGAGAAATCTTGATGATGTGATGTGCAAACAATGTCAAACAAGGAAAATGACAAAATCTAGTTTCAAGAGCAAGACTATTATTTTGATGGTATTTTGTTGTTGCTTCATATTGATTTATGTGGTCTTATTGGAGTACAAAGCTATTATGATGAAAAAAACTTTATTATATTTGTTTATGATTTCTCTAGATTGATGACTATGATGTTTCTCAAAGAAAAATATGATGCTTTTGAAATGTTTAAGTGGTATTTGAATAGAATTGAAAAGGAAACATGTAAGAGTCTAAAATGTATAAGATTAGATAGGTGGTGAATTCATATGAGGATTTCAATATATTTTGCAATGATAAAGGAATATAGAGTCAAATGTCTACACTAAGGATTCCATGATAGAATGAGAAGGCTAAAAGAAGAAATAGATCAATCATGGACTATGCAAGAACACCAATGATGGAAAATGAGTGTTTCACAAAAGTATTGGAGAGAAGTTGTAAGTTCTATTATTTATACATTGAATTGAGTTCAATTCAAGAAAGATACAAACAAATCCCCTTTTGAAATTTAGTATGGCTATGCATGTGATGCCAATTATTTCAAAGTCTTTAAAAGAAAGTGTTACATATTGAAAGATGAAAGGAAAGGAAAAATTGATGCAAAAAGTGACGAAGGTATATTCTTAGGATATTTTACTAAAAGAAACACATACACATGTTTGAATTTTAACACTAACAAGGTTGTAAATGTTGCAAATGTTAGAGTTGATGAATTTGCAGAAAAGAATGAAGATAAATGCAAGAAAGAAGCTAAATCTTATAGAAAATTTATCTACATAAATGAGGCAGAACCAAGTACACTAGTTGAATCGAAGAAAGTGGGCATTGAGCATCAAAAGACAAAAACTATTGAAGTTTAGAAGTAGAGCTTTTCCAAAAATCAACATGCTACTAAGTATCAAGCTATAGGAGCCAAGTGACATAGAGAGGAAGCAAAATTTAAGAGAGGGGATTGAACACTTGAAAAACAATGTCGAGTTATAGCTAGAGATACCTAAAGAAAATGGACAAGATGGACCAATTAAACTACCACAAGAAGAAATAAGATCTAAAACTATCTTGAGAAAATATGTAAGAAGGAACCTTACACCTGATCAAATCATTGGAGACAAAGATTCAGGAGTCATGAAAAGAAGCAAGTTGAAGAATGACACATGTTTACTATTAGAATTTGAACCTAAATCAGTTAAAGAAGCATTGAAAAGAAAATATTGGATTAAAGAAATGAATGAGGAAATTGACCAAATAGAGAAGAATAAGACATGGAAATTGGTACCCATGCCAAAGGTTAAAAATGTGATTGGAACCAAGTGGGTATTCAGAAACAAGTTGAATGAGAAAGGTGAAGTCACAAGGAACAAAGAAATATTAGTTTGCAAGGGATAAAAACAATAAGGAATTGACTATGGATAGACATTTTCCTTAGTTGCAAGGTTGGAAGGAGTACCAACATTACTTGCATATGCTACTTACAAAGGATATAAGGTATACCGAATGAATGTCAAATCTGCATTTCTAAATGGAATCCTGTAAGAAGAAGTCTATGTTGAAAAACCTAAAGGATTTTTTCATCCAAAAAAGAAGAGAATGGTATGTAAAATATACAAAGAATTATATGGTTTGAAAGACACTTTTAGGGCATGGTATGAAAGGTTACATGCATATTTTGAGAGAATTGGTTTTGCAAGAACTAATGAAAACAACAATCAATATCTAAAAACTAAACATGAGGATAGGATATTGTTAGCTAAAATATTTGTTGATGACAACATATTTGTAGGAAAAGATTTGATGTGAAAATAATTTTCTAATGAGATGAAGAAATAATTTGATTTGTCAATGTTTGGAGAGATTTTTTTTTTGTTGGTTTGCAAGTCTATCAGATGAAGAGGGCTTATTACATTACACAATTAAAGTATATCAATGAGATATTGAAAAACTTTGGAAAGGAAGATTCAAGATTACTTGGAACACCTATGGTGATTGGACATAAACTTTCAAAGAATGATGATTCTTTTGGAGTAAATAAGACACTTTATAGATCAATGATTGACAAATTGAAATATGTTGTACATAGATGACCTGAAATTGCATTAGCTATTGGGATTATTTAAAAATTTTGTGCTGATCATTAGGATAAGCACATGATGATTGTGAAAAGGATATTGAGATATCTGAAAGGGACATAAGACTATGGTTTATGGTGTAATAAGAGTGACAAATTTGAGTTGAAGGTTTACACATATGTTGATTGGGCTTGAAACAATTATGATAGAAAGAGTACAAGTAGAGCTGATTTATTTCTAGGCATAAGCTGGATTTCATGAACAAGTAAGAAGAAAAATTATATTTCTCAATCTACAACAAGGGCTGTTCATATGTTGCTGCAATAGTTAATTGTTCAAATATTATATGGAGCAAGAAATCATTAAAAGGTATGAGGGAGGAGATTACTAAACCTATTGTGTTACATTGTGATAACACAAGTTCTATAAATATATCTAAGAATCCTATGATACACATTAAGGAAAAACACATTGTAATCAAGAATAATTACTTGTGAGAAATAGTGCAAGATAAAGAAGTGAGATTTGAGTATGTGAACACAAATGAGAAAATAGATGATATATTTAAAAAAGAATTACCTAAGGATGGATATGTGTATCTAAGAGGTAAGCCAGGGGTCATTCCTCTACCTAGAGAAAACTAAGAAGAGATACATCATTGCATCAATTGTTATGATCATAATATCTTATAGATTGACACAGAAGGTCATACTTTAGGAGCTCCCTGAAGTTGTGAAAAGAAAGACATAGGCATAAGTTGATGAGGTTGCAAGAAGTCATGAACAAAGATGATGGAAGGAGGGCTATTTAAAAGATAAGTTGATACAAAAAGTGATATAGAGGATGATGTCTTTGGCATTTTTGTCAAAGAGGGAGAATATGGTTGCAACCTACCATCCAATATCAGAAGAAGCATGAGAGATATTGTGTTGATTTACCATCTACTAAAAGAGGTAGAAGATGAATGTCATGATAACAAAGAAGGATATGTATGTCAAAGAGGGATTTGATATAATTGGTATTATAGTTGGTGTCATAATGTAGAATCTCAATTGGTCTCATAGAAGGAGAAATGAATAGTAACAAGAGGAAGCATACTAGAGCTTACATGGATGAGAACCAAAATTAAACTGAGAAGATGGGTGATGTAAGGATAAGTCTTGCTTCTTAACCTTAACTTCTCCTAGGGTCTTCTCTAGGCCCCTCCTCTATCCTTTTAGGCTTCTTGTACTGACTCTAAATTAGGATGGATCACACTCCCAATCCCTCCCTCTTTCAACTTTTCCACACCAATGTAAGACTTGACTTCATCTCATCAACACTCCTTGGATGCTTCAATGGCTTAGCTACACCAAACACCCACACATGTCACAATCTACTTAGAATGGAGAAAGAATATTTTTCATGGGGTTTTAGGGCCATTCCAATGCTCATACATCAAAAATACATTGAAACATATATTGATTTCAAAAAGTTTCTCCAATTTAGGCTTAGAAGGGCTACAAGGAATTAGGCCTCCAAACTCACTTTTTGAAACTTAACTTAGAAAAAGGCTTAATAAGGTGGAAAAATAACTTCATATAAAAATACCCTTTTCAAATACCTTTAAGATTCACCTAGTCTCACTTCCCCAACCTATCCATATAGTAGGATGCTGATTTTAAGCCTGAAATTAAGGGTTTGTCAATTTGTTGAAAAAAATCACAAGGATTTGTTCAAATCCCCATTAAACATGTCACCAAGAGTTTTATTTTGGTATAAAACTTCTCCATTCTCATTTATTTCTCTCCATGAACTTGGACTAAAACATTCTTTGAATTCAATCCTCTAATCTATTCTTTCAATCTCTGTGATCCCTAACCATGCTCACTTGGCTTGCCTAGGGCATCACTGAAGCTAGCCAAAATTTCTTTCTAGGGCCCAAGAACTTTCATACATATAGTAACAAGAATATTCTCACACATTCCAAGAGACCATACCATTTCCATGGTGAAAAGGTGAGTTAAGATCCCATTTCCCCAAACTGCCTAGTTCAGGACATCAACTAAGCAAAAACCAAAATATTTACAAAAAGTTGATGAAACAGATTCAAAAGTCTACCTAATCATACAAAAAACTAACTAGTAACATATACCAAAAAAAAAAAGGTACAATACATAAATCCATCCATCTAGCACCCTAAAGAAGAAAAAATATCACATTGTGGTCAAAATAACACACAAATATCCTTCCTCATTTCACAAAATTCTTCAAAATTGCAATAAAAAACATATTCTAGGTCAAAGGAGGCCTTATATTGACTCATTACCCATGTTCCAACCACCTTGAGGTGGTTATGCAACCTCCTACTTGAAATTGTACTTTTTGTAATAAAAGTTATCATGACAATTTTTGCAATTTTTGCAAAGTTGTCATGTAACTTGACAAATTTTTGTCTACATGGACTAGGCTTGGTCAAAGTCTTCTAAAAATTTGAATTTTTTTTGAATATTTCATCTAGGAAATGAAACCACCATTCCACTTCTTCCTTTCCCAATCTATCCCTCCAAAGCACAAATGTCACTTTTAGCAAGAATGATAACAATTGCATTTCACCTAGAAACTTTGGAGAAGTAAGTATTATTGAATGGTACTAAGGACCCAATTAGACCTCCTAATGGATAAAAAATACTCCAAGACTCATGAGCCCCTTTATTATCCTACTAGCTTGGCTAAGTCCACTAAAGCCAAAACTCAATTAGGAACCCTAGGTTGTTAGATAGCCTTACCTAGGTACTCCAACACTATGCTTACAACAAGAGAAAATCATGTCACTCCTATAGATAGTATGTTAGTAGCTATTCCCCTCTTCTTGAAATCTATAGCTCCAAACCATGTTGCCTATGAGTTTTCCTTATTCTTCCATTTGATGAGGTGTTCCATGTACACCTTATGTCTAGTAGTCTTCTTGACTCTCAAATCCAATACCTTCTCTACCTCTAGCTACATATTGGGAGGTATAAAATTTGATGCTACATCCTTTTTAACCTCCTCTATGTTCACATCTACTTCACTTAGAGGTCCCTTACATTTGGTTAGGTTTGCAATATTGAAGATTGGGGAGATGTTCAAGTCACTAGGAAAATCCACCTTGTATGCATTGGCTACATCTTTAGCTATGATCTTGCAAATTCCCACTCTCTTGATCTATAGTTTGGTAGGTACTATCTTCTACAACCTAGATTTGTTCAAATATACCATGACATAGTCCCCTACTACAAATTGAACATCTTTCCTCTTCTCATCCACTTTACCCTTCAATTTTTGTGTAAATTCTTGTATAGTTTTCTTCATCAGTTCTTGAATCTCCTTCATAGTTTGGGTGAAGTCTTTAGACTATCCACTCTTGTATTCCATAGCTCCAAGGTCTCTAAGTTCACACACACACCCCTTGGATGCATCCCATAAACAATATCAAATGGGCTTCTACCAGTTGTCCTATTTACATTGTCATTATATGCATATTCTACTTGAGGAATAATCATATCCCATGTTTGACCATATTCCTTAGTTAGGCACCTTAAAAAGTTTCCTAATGTCCTATGAACCACCTCGATTTGACCATCATTCTAGGGATAGTAAGATGATAAAAAAGATAGGTTAGTTACTAATCTACTCCATAAGGTTTTCCAAAAATGACTAATCAACTTGAAATCTCCATCTAACGCAATAATTAGGGGTAATACATGAATCCTCACAATCTCCTTATAAAACAAATGTACTATATGGCTAGCATCATGGGTAGTCTTGCAAGGTATGAAGTGGCCCATCTTGTTGAATGTGTCCACAACAACATAGATGCTATCACAACCCTATTTTGTCTTGGGTGGCTGCATAATGAAGTCAATGCTAACACACTCCCATGGCCTATTAGGGACTAGTAAAGGTTGGTACAAACCTACATTACTAGCTCCTCCTTTTGCCTTCATGCACATTACACACTATTCAACATATCTTGTCATATCTCTTGACAATATTGGCCAAAAGTAGAACCTTTGATCTAACTCTAGGGTCTTGTTGATGCCAAAATGTCCACTTAGGCTTCCATTATGTTTTTCTTCGATAAGGTTCTCTCTCATATAACCCTTAGGAACACATAATTGGTACCCCTTAAACAATAGTCTACTTTGCAAGGTATAATCAACAAAAGAGCTATGAAAATGATTTAGAAACTCAAAGCATACCTTGTTAGCTTTAGAAAAGTCTTCATCATCCTTGTAGAGACCCTTGAAACTCTCTATACCAATGTTATGTAGTTGAACTTCTTGAATGGTTAGCATCCTCTTACTTAGTGCATCCGCAACCTTATTCATCCACCCCTTGTTATGCTTGATGGTGAATGTGAGTTCTTGAAGATATTCCATCCACATCAAAATGCCTATTACTTAAATTTTCTTGGGTATTGATGTAGCTTAGGGATTTGTTGTCAGTAAACACGATAAATTTCTTGGGTATCTAGAAGGTAATTACTCCATTTCCTAATGTTGACCTGTCATTTTGCAAGATGTGGAATGACATGAATCCTTTCAAATTCCTCTCTAGAAAAGATGCCCCAGGATCAATTCTGAGGTTATAAATGATCTTGTGAACTACTAAAATCTTCTCAATTGAAGATAAATGTGTATGTTCACAAGGAGGCCTTTTCTAGTTTGAACCAATTTTGGATAATCTATTTGATCTATTGTTCTTTGAAAACTAACCACAAGAGAGATATATTTTTGGTATTTTCTATTTAAGGGGAATCTCGATCTTTATCACCTTTTCTTCTACATATAAATCCATCCTATGATAGTATCTTATATGGATATCATAGTCATCTACAACATTCATCCTACAATCCTCTAATGCTTCTTCATGTACAAACCCTTTCCCTACTAGGTGTTTCACTATCCCAATGTTATCAAATTATAGGTGAGTGGAGTTGTATTCTTACAAGGTATATTGATCCCACTTAGAATCAAAGGTGGCAATATCCTTCTTTTGCTTCACCTCAAAGGCACCAATTGTGATGGGCTAGATCCATGTATTCTTGTATTGTCTTCTCACTATGTCATATGTAGAAGTGAGTTGGTGTGCAATATCCAAAAAAATGAGCCTATTAGATGAGCATCTTGGGAGCTTCTTTGGGAACATTAGAGTACCAGCTACCCAAAGAGAGGTGAAGGTTTTGAACTAAGTGTAGTATAAACCAATATTTGTGATCCTAGCTATTGCCTCTACTAACATTATTTTGGCATAATCATATTTTATGAACCTAATGGTTGTGAAGATGAAACCATCATTCACCACTTTGTATTCCAAACTTTGTAATGGGAGTTTCTTCTTCACCAATTGTGGATATACCACATAGGGCCAAGAATTTCTATCTTGCATGTTCCATTCTTGTAAAGACCTTGGTAGTCTGTAGTTCTAGCGATTAGTCAGTAGACTAGATCTGATGCCATATAGAAGCATGGGCCAACTTTGATGGCTACTAATTGCTCATCCAAATTGTCACTTATGATAGTAGTCCAATCAATTATCATCTCTGACATTCTAATTATTTTAATAAAGTGGAGCATCTAGGTCTAAGGATGACCTGTGGATGGGAGGCCCATAACTCTACTAAATAAGATGATTGCATATCTAATATCATCCTTCATGTAACCCCTTGTCATATCAACCTTGCCAACTTTGTGGCCCACTGGTGTTCAGTCAATCGAGAAAGAGGATTGCACTTTTTCTTTGCTTCCTTTTCATTCTCACGATACCATCTTTCTTCTCTATCATATGTTATCTTCAAGTATTGATCCACTCTTGGGAGGTGAAATACCTTGTTAATGTTCCCGAGTCAGAGGTCCAGGACTATATCTTTTGTGACACTCTTAACAACCTTCTCTTCCATAACATAATAATCTCCAAGGGTCATTATCAATTTTGAGAATTGAACTGATGTTGGGTGAGATTTTGCATTGACCAGGCCTAACCAGATGAGTGCAAACAAAATTGCTAATTTTTCCTTAGGTTTGTTGCAAATTGTGAGGAATGCATTCCAATCAATGCGTCTAAGTTCCATATCTTTAATCTATTTATGTCCATCTTTAAACCTTGATTTCCTTGGTGCCCCTTGGTACTTGAATGCAACTAGTTTTAGACCTATGTTTTCTGCCATTGAAGAGAATGAGGATGCCATATTATCTACACAAGAGAAGAAAACATTAGTCAGAAAGTTAAAACTTGACCTAAAACTAGTTGTAATTAACTCCCAAAACAAATGAAGATCGGTCAAAAGCAATCAAAATAGTTCCTCCCCCTCAAAATACCCTAGCATGCATTTTAGTGCACCTACCGTACCCTTTATGGTGCACTAAAATTGGCCCTAAAATGGCTAATAAGTGTAGTTGCATAGTTTCACACATGCATAGTGCACATGGCTAAATTTGGGGGAGAAAAAGAGCTAATATTTTTGTTTTCTCCTATTGGGGTGCATAGGTATGCACATGTACACTTCATGGAGGTGTGCATGTGTGCACCTTCATATAAGTTCTAACCTTGTTTGTTGCCTTGGTGTTTTGTAGGATGTAGAGAGCAGCAGGGAGCACACATGAAGAGGTGTGAAGGTGTGGGTTGTAGAGGGTGAAAATGTCAAGTGAAGATAAAGAGAGGGGGCCTATGGTCTTATATAGACCCCAAGCCTAGTGTGCAACTTTTTAGGTGTACACCCTTCAGAGCTATGCACATGTGCACATTTTTGGAAGGAGGTGAAGTGCACACATGTGCATGTGCGCACTATTAAGAAAATAATATCAAATTTTCCTTTTTTTTTATTCTTTAGACCTTCCTAGTTAGATATTAGAGTTTTACTTTGACTCTTGGGGGAGTCCAAACATTACCCAAACTCTGGACTAGGAGCCTGGTAGGCAAAAATTTACTAGGGGGTCCCCATTTCTAGTAGAAATCGGGCGTGCCTTGTGAGACCATAACACCTAAGAGACTAAACCAAAGAATACAATTCCAAGCCATTGGAAGAGTACTTCTTCTTAGCTTCATTTAGTTACTCACTGAAGAAGGCTACTGGCCTACCTTCTTGACTCAACACACTCCTTACTTCCATCCCACTTGCATCACATTCTAGGGTAAACAATTTATCAAAACTAGGCTGTTTAAGAATAGATTGTGAGGCTACTTGTTCTTTTAACTTTTTGAATGCATTTCCTTCTTCAGAAGTCCACCTAAACTTAGTTTTCACTCCACCCTTAATGGTATCTAGAACTGGTAAATTCCTATAAAATTGAGCTAAACCATGGAAACTTCTTACCTCTTTTTTTGTAGTAGGTGGTGTCTAGTTGAGGATAGCTACAACATTGTCTTGATCCATCTTCAAAGACCCTTTGGGTAACACAAATCCTAGGTATACAAGCTCTTGCTTCATCAATTCACTCTTTTCCAAATTGATTGCCAACTTCTCCTCCTACAAATTTCTTAGTACCATTTCCACATGTTCAAGGTGCTCTTCCCTTGTATTACTAAAGATGAGTATATCATCAAGATATACCACCAATAACCTTCTAGTGTAATCCTTTAACACTTCATTCATGAGTCTCATGAATGTTCTGGGAGCATTTGAGAGCCCAAATGGCATTATAGGCCACTCATACCATCCATCTATTGTTTAAAAAGTTTTCTTTCACTCATCAACTTCCTTTATCCTTATCTAATGGTAACCAATTTTGAGGTCCAACTTTGTGAAATATTGAGCTCCTCCAAGACAATCCATAAAGACTTCAATTCTAGGTATAGGAAACCTATACCTTATAGTGATCATTTTGATGGCCCTTGAGTCTATAAAAAGCCTCCATTTTCCTCCTTTCTTGGATGTCAAAACTATTGACACTACAGATAGACTGATGCTCTTCTTTATTAGACCCTGATCTAGGAGTTCTTGCACTTGCCTAGCTACCTCTTTGTTTTGATCTGGGGTAATCTTATAGAAAACATTAGTTACAAATTCAATATGATGAATTATCATCCTTAGTCTTGAGAAGAATAGCATACCCTTGACTGTCTTCATGCTCAAGAGTATTAACAAACTCTTTTCCACTACATAAAAACACACCAAGAGTTTTGGACTATGATTTATCTTCCTCCAATAAGGACTAAATCTTGAAAAACCTTCCATCCTTCTTAAAAGAAATGGAATTGTCCTTCCCATCATAGAAAAAACCTCTATCATAATTCCAAGGTCTACCCAACAATACATGGCATGCATCCATAGGCAATATGTCACAAAGCAACTTATCCTTGTAGTCTGCAATTGAAAACTCAACCCAAGCTTTCTCATTCACCAACACACTCTTCCCTTTGTTCAACCATGTCATCTTGTATGGGTTAACATGTGGTAGCTTTTTTAACTTGATATTCTCCACTACTTCCTCTAATATGATTTTTTCTATGGAGCCTGAATCCATAATGACTTTGCACACCTTGCGCAAAATATTGCACCTAATTCTGAACAAGACTCTTCTATGCTTGGGTTCATCCTTGGCTGGTTGTCTAATCAACACTCTCTTAAAAATTAAGTTACCTCCTCTCTTGGAATCAATATGATCTACCTTAGACACCTTAGAATTCATGGTGTCCTTTTGAGTATAGGCAACTCTCTTATCACCACTTGAAGAAGTAGGTTTGGCAGGACATATATAGGCAAGGTGGCCCAAATGGCCACAAGTATAAAACTTAATACTTGTAAAATATGAGTTTCTCCTACCTATACCTCTTCCTCTATTTGAGCTTCCTTGATTTCTTCTTCCCCTTGGAGTAGTTTCATTACCCTATTTTGATAGTTTGGAATTACCTTGGTTTCTTTAAACATTGCTTCTACCTTGGTATCCCCCTCTATGCCCTCTTTGGTCTCTTCCTCTAATTGTACCTTTGAAACTTGAGTCCCCATTCTTGCTATTATTTTCTTCCACCTTAAGTGCCAATTTATGACACTTATGAATAGTCTTAGGGGTCCATAGGCTTAACTCCTCTTGGATGCTCCATTTAAGTCCATCTAAGCATCTTTCCACCTTAATAGGTTCCTCTTCTTGGAGCTTGAACCTCAAGCATAGTTTTTGGAATTCCTCTATATAGGAGGCCACATCCAAGTCATTATGCTTTAGAACTTGCCTCTTTCTATGCAATTCTAGCACATAATCTTCTAGAAGATAATCCTCCTTCACTTTGGTCACCTTGGCATTCTAGTTGGCTATAGGCCTCTTTCCCATACTAACCCTTTCATCCTTCAATTATTTCCACTATTTCAATGCTGATCCTCTGAGTCTTGATTTGGAATCCTTCACTTTTTGTGCTTGTGTGACACCTTCACATTCAAAATGGTTCTCCATCCCCTCACTCTATTCCATCACTATATCAGTATCCATCCTTCCATTAAAAAATGGAATTCCTTCTAGGGCTTTTCCTCCTAGTTCTTTGATGGCCTTCAAGAATGACTCTTCATTTAATGGAAGGTCTGGTTCAGGTATGATGCCTTCCTCATCAACCCTTGCCTTTCATTTTTCACTACTTCCACTTTCTTCATCTTTATTCCTAGCTGCTCCAACCACTTCTTCTAGCTTGGTCTTTATTTCATCTAGGGCTTCTTCAAGGATTCTATATTTCCCCTTTTTCTTGCCCATCTCCTTGGCTAACTCTACATTAGTCACCATATTTTTTTCACCTACTGACTCTTTTGTATTCTGAAACATCTATCCACAATCCCAAATCTTTTGTGGCTTTGATACCACTATGATGTAAGGACAAATCTCTCTCCTTAACCCTAAATTATCATAGGGTCTTCTCTAGCCCTCTCCTCTATCCTTTCAAGGTTCTTTCAATAAACCTAACTTAGGATCGATCACACTCCCAATCCCTTCCTCTTTAAACTTTTCATCAACACTCCTTGGATGGTTAGATAGCTCAACTACACCAAACACCCACACATGGTCACAATCTACTCAACATGGAGAGAGAAGATTGTCCCTAGGGTTTTAGGGCCATTCCAATGACCATCCACCAAAAATCCATTGAAACCTATATCAATTTGAAAATGTTGCTCCAATTTACACCTAGAAGGGCTATAAGGAATTATCCCTCCAAACTCACCTTTTGACACTTAACTTAGAAAAAATGCCTAATTAAGTGGCAAACTAACTTCATATCCAAATACCCTTTTGGAATACCTTTAAGATTCACCTAGTCTCACTTCCCTAGCCTATCCACATAGTGGATTCTAATTTTAAGCCTAAAATTAGGGGTTTGCTAATTTGTTGAGAAAAATCACAAGGGTTTGTTCAAATCCCCATTAAAACATGTTACTAGGATGTCTCCTTTGGAACAAGGCTTCTCCACTCTCATGTCCTTCTCTCCATCCACTTGGACTAAATTATTCTTTACATTTAATCCTCTCATCTATTGTTTCAATCACTGTGATCCCTAACCATGCTCACTTTGCTTGCTTAGGGCATCACTAAAAATTCTCTAAAATTTCTTTCTAGGGCCCAAGAAATTGCATTCCTATAGTACAAGGAGTCTTCTTACACATTCCAAGAGACCGTACCATTTCCATAGTGGAAAGGTGAGTTAAAACACCATTTTCCCAAACTACTTGGTTTAGGACAACAACTAAGCAAAACCCAAAATATTTGCCAAAAGGTAATCAAGTGGATTCAACAGTCTACCTAATCACTCAAAAAACTAACTAGTAACACCTACCAATACAAGAAAAAGGTATAGTATGGAAATCCATCCATCTAACACCCTCAAGAAGAAAAAATGTTGTGCTATAATAAAAAGACACATAAATATGCTTGCTCATTTCACAAAATTCTTCCCCATTTCCATCCAACCCTTATTATAGGTTGAGGGAGGTCTTATATGGACTCATTCCCCATGTTCCAACCCCGTTGAGGTGGTTATGCAACCTCCTACTCAAAATTGCACTTTGTGCAATAAAAGTTGTCATGCAACTTGACAACTTTTCATCTACATGGACCAGACTTGCTCAAATCCTTCTAATTTTAAAAAAAAAATGTTTGAATATGTCATCGAGGACATGAAATTTCCATTCCACCTCTTCCTTTCCCAATCTAGGCCTCCAAATGCATAAAATATCACTTTTAGCAAGAATGATAACAATTGTATTTCATGTAGTAACTTTGGACTAAGTAAGCATTAGTGCATGGTCCTAAGGACCCAATTGGACCTCCTAATGGCTAAGAAATACTCTAGGACTCATGAGCCCCTTTATTATCTTAGTGGCTTGGCTAAGTCCACTATAAGAATTTGGTAGAGCTCGGATACAATGTAAGAATTTTTCCTAGGGAAAAATCACCCAAGATCAAGGAACTCAAGCACAAGCACAATAGAATACCAAAAGAGTATGATGAGAATATTGATATGTATTCAAATCAATGTCCAAGTATACTAGGAGTGCCCATAGATAAAGGACTTTGGAATGCTTCTAGAATGCCTTAGAATCAACATATTGATAAGTCCTACAACCAAACACATGCCAACATGAAGTGGATTATCTTGCATTAAGCACAGAAGTAAGTGCAATGATGAGAGGATAAGCCTACAAAGGTGTAGCACAAAAAATAATGTTGTTGACACCCTGTGCTAAAATAAGAGTACTATTGTGTTGTCAACATGACAACTTAGTTAACTATGCAAACTCCAGTGTTGTAGACACCATGTGCTAAATTAGAGTTTCTTACTCTAGTGTTGTCAATGTGACAACTCATAAGAGTATGTAAACTTCTAAGTGTCTCACCTAAGAAATAATAAAATAATGCATTGACCTAAGTAAACTTATGTAAAGTTTAAATAGTAAATAATTATTTACACCAACACCCCCTCCTTAATTACAACTTAGGGGTGCACTTAAGCTTACAAAAGCTAAAATGAAAATGTAGGATGGGTCCCGACTGCCAAGCCATATTAGGTACCCATGTAAATAATGAAATAAAATCTCTCATAAAGTGGAGAAAGAGGGAAAAAATCATGGAAAAAACCATCCCCCAAAAAGAGAGATGAAAAAAGGATGCATGGATGGATGGAGTAATCAAGACCCTCCCATTACAACATACATCAAGTATATACAATAGAGAAGTATGAGTAGGAAAAAACCCCATAAGAGGAAAAAGCCCCCCCCCCCCCCCCCCCATAAAAGAGTAGAAAAAGAGAGACAAAGTAGTCCCTCTTGCCACCCAATGAAGAGTGCTGATCAGCGATAGCTACTCCAAGAAAGAAGTTGGTCGATGAGTGCTGAATAACATTCCTCCCCTTTGGAAGAAACAATGGCAAATGTAAAAGTGACATGCTTCCCCTATGTGTAGAAAGAATCCCAATGATGAATGGTGTCTCTAAAACCTACTCAACTGTCCTTGTGTCAATGCTAATGGTTGCCCCTTCTAAGAATGCTAAAAAGAATAAGTGTAGATCTGGAAAGGATGATGTAGAACATGTCCCAAAGAACTAGCTATATCCTCAAATGATAAAGAGACCTCCTACAACTACTATAGATAAGGATCCATAGTCATATAAACCTGTGAAGACTATTCATGTAGAGAATGGACATGAGGGGGTCAGAATGAGCCCTCGCAACAACTAAAGAAGAATCTTCTTCATCAAAAAGATGTATATCATCAATGACATCTCCCAAATTTTCTATGTATGACTTCACAAACAAACCTAAAATATCTGCTATGTAGTCATCCCCTATTGCTGGAACTAGAAGACAAGGTGTACCCTATTGTGTTGGACCTATCACTATGGCAATGTATGCATTTGGAATGATCTAATGCTGTGACCTCTCTCTACATCTATCAATAGGATCCCACATATCTAAGTCTGTTGAATCACTATCATTGGTGTCACTATCAGTTTCCACTATGTATGAAGTGTGGAGAGGATTAGATGATAAGATGGGTGAACTTTATTCAAAGTGAACATTCCTCTCTACAAATATCTCATGAGTCTCAAGATCCATAAGTCTGTATGCCTTAACTCCATCTTCATATCTGATGAAAGTATAAGGCCTAGGTGGTGATGCCTTGCAATCTTGTGAAGATATGTTTTCCCATGCTGGACAACTAAAGACTTTGAAGTGTTTCATAACTAGTTTTCTACCACACCATGCCTCAAAAAGATTCTTACCATCTAAGGCATTATGCAGAGATTCATTAAGTATATGATTGGCATTGCTTATAATCATGCAATTTGCCATGGAATTAAGAATTCATATCCTTAGTGTTGTAACATCTGTCTTGTGTGGACTAAATGCTAGTGGATTCTAAAGATCAATACCCTCATGTTTGTAAAAGTCTTTAAGTCTTGTGTTCACATATCTACTTTCATTGTCCATCCAAAGAACTTTGATGGCTTTCCTTGATTCTTGTTCAACATGACTCTTGAATTCTTGAAGCTTATCAACCACTTCATTCTTGTCATGAATAAAATAGACCCATGTGTAGCATGAAAAGTCATCAATGAAAGTAAGGATGTAGGGACCCTAGCTAACTCATGTCATTGCAAAAGGATCTACTGGTACAATGTAAACCAATTGAAGAACAATTGGTGCTCCTGAAGACTTCCCTTTATCAAACTTCTCATCTGGATGCATATCCACTAAACATAATAAACATTCACTCTTAGAAAAGTTGATTGTAGGTAGACCTTTGACCATGTTTTTGAGCTAAGTTGATGAAGATAGTGGAAGGAAAGATGTCCATACTGCTCATGCCATAATTTACTTTGTGATTATGAATGTGTCAACAAGGCATGTGAAGGAGATTTAGGCACAAAGTGGGAGAAAGAATAAAGCCTTATGTCATGATTAACTTTACCCATTGCAACCAATGAATCATCCTTAAGATTTTGCACCATTAATAAATCAAGAAGGAACTCAACTTTTTTGCCACCTCCATAGTGAGTGATTTGGTAAATTGAAATGAGATTAGTGCTAAGGTTAGGAACATAGATAACATCTTTGAACTCTCTATTTTCTATTTCAACTTGTCCTTTCCCTTCAACTTCCACTTGAGTGTCATTCCCTACAAAGATGTGAGGTACCTTAGATTACTTCAATGAAGAAAAGTGTCCTTTTGAAGAACCCATATGATATGAGGCACCCGTGTCAACAATCCATTCCTCTAAAGAACTTGAAGTTACCATAAATGCTTGCCCTTTTCCCTGTGAAGTGGATGGATTTGAATCCTTGGAAGCATTTGGCAAATTAATTTTGTTCTTCCTAAGTAAGTTTTCCAACACATCTATTCTCTTAGTATTGCAATGATGCTCATCATGATTCAGGTTCTTGCAATATGCACAAAATAGTTTATCCTTCTTGTTTTTGTTTCCCTTCTTGTTGGAAAAAGAGTTGCCTTGTTGTGAGGAGGAACATTGTTGTTTCTTTGATTCTGATTTTTGCTTCCACTACTTTTTGTTTCTATTGGTAGAAATTTTTCTACCTTCATTTGACTGGTTCTCATTACTAGCCACCAATGTTGTAGACTTTGATGACTTAAGAATTACCATATCTATCAACTTGGATTGTTCCAACATCAACATTTTTGCAAATGCATAAAATGTAGGCTTAGAGAAGGCACTTCCCATGGTCAACCTATGAGTGTTGTAACTCAAAACAAAGGAAGCATACTCTGAAGGTAGCCTCTTTGGGATGTGATGAATCAACCTATCATCCTTCATAAGATTACCACAATCTGTAAATAACACTCTTAGCTCATTGGCTTTTTTGATATAATCTTGAATTGTGTCAAAGTTCTTAGGATCCAATGAAAGTAGATCATCCTCAATCTAGAATCCCTTTTCCTCATCCACCTTACCACAAGTAGGTTTGGCTTCCTTGAAACTAGAAATGTGGAAGAAGAGATCTCTATGAACACAACTCTTGATAATTCCTAAAGCTTGTTGGTCTTTAATTTTCCAATCAAAGAGTGTTGTAGCATTAGTGGGTTTGGGAATTGTACCATAAACATAAAGATTTAGACCTTTTTCCATTATTCTACTCCATACAATATCTTTCCATATAGTATAATTATGTGAAGTTAAAAGTGGAGTTTTAGGTGAACAAATGATGCAAAGAAATTAAATGAGCATAGGAGAGAAAGAGAGACATAAGAACATAAGATACACCCCCCTATTCACTCAATCAAAGAATCCCCCAAAAAATGATGCTTTTGGAACTATATATTTAGTGCGTTTACTTTAGGCCACTTGTCAAAATAAACAAAAGTGGGCTTCTGATTTTTCTATTTACAACCTCCTTTTGGAGTTCAAATCTAGTACTAAGTAATGTAGCTCAGATGTGCAACAATTTTGAAGTTTTATCAAAGTAATACAATGTAAAAAAGGACCTATTTCCAAAAGTGGTATTTCTATCCACACAAGCCTATGATTTGATTGCAGATCTATAAAGTAGATGAAAAATTAAGCACTTTCAAAAAAAATGGAACCTAAAAATGTGTCCAAATGAGCCCTAACTAAGCCTTTGAAGTTGCAAAAATTAGAATTTTTAATTTGCAAAAAATAAATAATAATAGAGATCTCAAACATCCTACACCAATGTGTAGATCACAAAATTCTACCCCAAAACAAAATAAGTTCTTAGTAAAAGGAGTCTGTATGAGGGAGATATCACTATTTGAAAATCGCCTTTGCAATTATTTTTCCTCAATCACTGCCGTCGCACCTCCAAAAATCAATTGACTCTAGGTTTCCCCTCAGATGTTTGGTTTTGATGAAGCAAAAGTTGATTTGGGGTTGTTTTGACCTTCTAAATATGATGCCAATATTTGATTTACACTAGCAAGCTCCAAACTTGTCCTACAAAAAATCTCTCCTACTGGCCTAAAAGGCCAATTTTTTTCACAGAATTTTAGAAATAAACTAAAAATCTAAAAAAAATTGTAGATCTAAAAGAAGCAAATGAAAAATGCAGATTTGAATATTAATTGTACAGATCTAAAGAGATCATACCAATTTAAAAAATTGGGCCTTCAGGTTCTGGTTTGCAAAAAAAAATTGCCTTAGATTTGACTATGGCCTAGGGCAGGCAAATTTATAGTCAAAATTCACCAAATTGATCCTCCAGATGCAATGGTGAGGTCCACTTTGGCTCTAGATGCTCCCAATGACTGCAATACTCTAGATCTAAATCATGGTCCTCCAAGAGGTGAAGCAAAAATTGTCTCCAATGGCTATGTGAAGAGAAGCTCCCTTGGCTCTGATACCATGTAAGAATTTGGTATAACTCTAATTCCATGCAAGAATTTTCCTTAGGGAAAAATCACCCAAGATCAAGGAACTCAAGCACAAGCACAATAGTAGACCAAATGAGTATGATCAGAATATCAATATGTATTCAATTCAATGTCCAAGTACACTAGGAGTGCCTGTATACAAAGGCCTCTAGAATGCTTCTAGAATGCCTAGGAATTAGCATACTGATAAGTCCTATGACCAAGCACATGTCCACTTGAAGTGGATTATCCTCCATTAAGCATAGAAGTAAGTGTGATGATGAGATGATAAGCCTACAAAGGTGTAGCATGAAAAATAATGCTGTAGACACCCTATGCTAAAATAAGAGTGCTAATAACTATGTTTTCAACATGACTACGTAGTTAATTATGCAAAATCTAGTGTTGTAGACACCATGTGTTGAATTAGATTTGCTTACTCCACTGTTGTCAACATAACAACTCAAAAGAGTACACAAACTTCTAAATGTCTCACCTAAGAAATAATAAAATAATGTACTGACCTAAGTAAACTTAAGTATGTAAATAGTGAATAATTATTTACACCAAAAACCACTACAAGCCAAAACTCAATTAGGAACCCTAGGTTTTTAGATAGCCTTACCTATGTGCTCCTATCCCAATAAGAATTAGAATGAAACTAAGAATGTTAATGAAGGTCTTCTATAGATCACAGAGAGAGGTGACAGTTAAAATCACAAGGTTACTTTTTCCATTGTATGGTAACTAAAGATGTTGCCATTAGTGCCAAAAAGGGACATTGTTGGAAACTACAATTGGAAGGATTGATATGTTGTCATTGATATCAAACCTTACTGGTAACAAATTTAATTAATAGTATAGAGTGTCATATCTTATGGTTTAAGAAGAGGATTTGAAAAGAGAGATAACTAGATGAACTAATGAAGTTGTTGAGTAAAGAGGAGTAAGTATATTGGAATTGCATTGGGCATTTGATCAGTTGGTATTTGAGTAGATAATGAGTTGTTTGATTATTATATTAAGTGGATAAAACAATTGAGTTAAAGTGTAGAAGGAATGATTGAAGCAATTCAAGAAGCTAAGAATAACAAAATCTTGATCGAGCACTAGTTTACAAGGTCAATAAATATTTTGGAGTAGAAGATTGAGGAACATAAGTAGAAGTTTAGAAGAAAAATATTATCCAAGTGATACTGACGACTGAGTGAGACAAAGGAAAAGTCATAGTTGAGAACAAGTGAGCCAAATAAAAATATACAAGTGATCAAGTGTAGAGAAGGACGAGTGAGCTAGTGTAAGTTAAGGAATTAAAATAATAGTAAAGACCAAGCTACTTAGTAATGACTAAGATAAAGACCATAACTTGATGACAGAGTTTCAAAAAATTGATAGTTTGTGAAAGAATCAAGATTTGAGGCTGACGTAGTTGAATTTTTTGATTGTTCAAAATGTGTGAAAGATGAAGATTGATGATTTGGAATATATAATGCATTGATTATGTAAATAAATTTATGGCAATGATTCAAGGATAAGTTTCTAGAAAGATGTAGAAGCACAAAACAATGGACATATTCCTTGAGTGTGATCAAACCCCAAGATCTAGGATGATGTTTGAGATGCGAAATATCAAAGATAAATATTTAAGGAAGCATATGAGATGTTTTATCTTGGTTTTTGGTAGGTTCAATTATTGATTGGTGAATTTGTAAAGGACAAGTAAAGAACAAAGTTACAAATGAAAAGTGTGAAGATTTGTGAAGCGAGTTTTCTTGAAGAGTTACAAAGTATATCAGAGATGGAGAATCTAATGAAGTCAAGTCAATGGATCAAGAATGAGCTGAATGGAGATATAAATAAGTAAAATGAGTTTTATTTTATCAGATTAACCTAGGTGTTACATTCTAACTATTGTGGTAGTAAAATCCTTTAATCAAGGTTGACCTAACAATAATTTTAAAACCATTTAATGAAGGTAACATTCTAATAGAATGATCTAAAGACCACTAACTAGGCCATCCCTAATAGGTGATTTAATCCTTTAACTAGGTCACACCTAATAGTGTGTTTTTTAACCTTTAATAGAGTTGTCTCTTAAACAAACTCACTTTAGAAGAGTGAAATAGTGGTATCATGTTACTTGGTGGTTTTTTCCAAATTTGGTTTCCAGGTTAAATAATAATGTCATCCATGTGTGAATGTTATTTTTATGTTTTATGCTATTTACTATTATATATTTCTATTAGTCAACATGTACTAAACATAGAGCTAAGGGGTGACTAAATAAGTTGATTTGCTAATAAGTTTCTATATAAGTCGAGTGGATGAATGAGCGTGAGTAAGTTGTTTGAATTTTTTAAAAGTTAATTTTTTTCATTTGGACTTGAGGATCCCTCTAATTTATTCTAATCATTTTAATGTTACCAACTATTGTGGTCCCTTGCATTTCCTTAATTATTACCTTCACCATAGTTTTTCCAAGTTTCATGATAGTGTTACATTATTTTGAAAGTTCCTAATCACTCGATATCTATGAGTTTTGCAAGTCAGTATGTATGATGTTTTAGGATGATTACAACCCCCAACTGGTACTTGTGAGTTTTTTAGTGTGAGTAACTAAAAAATTGATGGGTTCAACCATAGTGTAACTCTACCTAGGATACAATACTTTATTCTTTCTATATATAAGTTGTTACGATACATACATATTTCTAAAGGAGAGCAATGGTTCTTCATTAAATGCACATCGTGTTAAAATAAATATATCACTTGAGTGACAGATTAGAAAGCATCATTCTTTAACATCTTCAATACATTACTTGTGTAAGCTTTATATAAAATATGTAGTCAATAATTTAGGGCCAACTATTGGTGATGAAGGATACTGAGATAGAGTACATGGATCTTTATGATTTCCTAGGGCATTATGAAGGAAAGAACTAAAGCCCTTAGGAGTAGTAGCTTCTACAAAGAAGATTAATACATGTAAGATTATTTTCCTCCACCATGAATTTTCCTAACTTAGAAGTGGTAGATGCAAAAGTTTATAATCCTTGAGAGTAGGAAATTTGAATAGATAAAAAAAGGGTGATAGAAAAAATTAATTATTAATGTATTTCTCAAAATTTAGGCATTCTTAGTGATTGAGTGATGGGGAGACTTTCTATGGAGGATAGTCATGATTATTTCAAGGTGCACTTGGAATTTTGTCTTAATAGCATGGTAAAGACCTTGCTCAAATATAAAATGGAAGGCAAGTCCTAATAGCCTACAAAATCAAAGAAGTCTCATTTCAAGGAACCCATTGGAAATATAATTACTCTATTGCATAGGGTGGCAGGAAAATATAGTTTTGAGGGTTTTAAGTTTTAGATGTATAAGTTCATTTTAGTGATTTGTGGTAAGAAAGATTTCATATACTGGGCGAGTCTCATGAGATATCACCTCAATAAGAAATAAAGGGTGTTTTTAGGTAGTATGGTGTTCAATTGCACCTCTCTATTATTATATTTTATTGATTAACCACAAATTTTTTCGGGAAGCTATACCTTCTTAGCAACAACATTATATGTTCAAGATCTTGTTTATAAGATGTTTCCTCAACTCATTATTAAGAAGGGTAGTCAAGACTATGTTTAGGTGAATGATGTTTCCTTATGATATTAGTCAGAGAGTTAGAGGGGTAACCTAAAATGTGATTGTCTCAATAAGATGTTGGATTTGTGTTAGAGTATGAGAGTGTTTTTACCTAATTCAAATAATTTACTTATTTGAGTATAGAGACTTTAAAAAAAGGACCCCATTGACTTCCCAAATACTCTTTAGGTCTTCTTTTATTTTGAGAAGTGTCATAGACAAATGACTGCAGTTAATACCAAATAATCTAGTATGGGGAAGAAAGAATTCACTTTCCCTATTTCTACATTTTTTATTCATATAAAACTCTAATTTAGGACAAAGGGATTGAAAATATTACATAGGGTCTTTAATTACAAACTCTACTTGAAAGAGTCCAATTTTATAGTAAGGGATTCACAAGACAAAATCTATATGGAACTCAAACTTATGTTTGTAAACCTACCTTGGAATATTTCTAGGAGGATTGTGGATGATGAAAAGATGTTAAAAATTAATTTCATAAGGCTCACCCTACAATAAATTTAGTCATTTGGTGTCAATTTGAATGTTCCTACTGGGGTGCAAGAAGATAACATTCTCATTGATCCATAATTTCAATCATTGAAAGATAATAAACCTCCTAGAGCGGACTTGAATAAAGAAGGGATCTTTGATCTATAAGTTCAAACAATCCCTAAGTTAAAGAAAATGGCCAATTGGCTCTAACGAAAGTGGAAAAGATGGGTTATCCTCTGGTGGAGACAAGTCTACTAGTTCCTTAAACCAAAGTGAGACTTCTTCTACTCCTACTATGAAAAGTATGAATGTAGTTGTTAGTCCTATGAAAAATAATACAGAAAGTGGTGGAGGTGAGGAAAAAATTTATAGAAAAAAAGTTAAATTGAAGAGCACATGTAAATTGGATGAAAATGCATTTCTACTAAGAAGAAAGGAGGTCGAGGAGGAACTTGATATGATTTACCAAAAAATTATGCAGGATAGTACCATAACTTCAAGAATGGAAATGTCATTTTTTCCTACTTCTACTCCTCTAACTCTTCCACCTTTACCTACTATGACATTTGGGTAGGTGATAGTGATAAGGTAAGATACAATAAGTTTTTTCTTAGTAGATGGAACAAACACATAATCATGGTAGAGAACATCTAACCACTCTCAAAGACCTATTTATTGGAACCACTAATAAAAAATAGGATTTAATTTAAAAATTATGGTGAATGAGAGAGGATCAAACTAGCCTATATGTTGTGGTGAAATAAAATATAATAGTGTTAAAAACTACAACATTGCTAACCAAAATGATTATAGACATGCCCAAAGAAATTCAAGCTTCCTAGTTTTATTCCACTAACTATAAAATATCTTTGTACAAAGAGTATACCAGATATCATAATCCTATCCACAAGTAGTACCTTCATAGTTTGAACAACATTAAGAGTGATTTTAGTTATTTGTATGTGGACTTAACTAATGAATATGGAGATAATTTTAATGAGCTATAGGAAGTTAGGAAACAATATGAATGGCTATTGTCTAAAGGGGCAAGAGACTCCCAAGATCATAGAAAAAAGATGTTCAATTGATTGATAAATTTACACATGATCCTAAAGGAACTCAAGGTTGAAGATATGAGAATTCTTGAGGAAATTAGGGATGGAGAGAAAGAGATGGCTAGATGGAGAATAAAACTATAGGTCATCACTATCCTAGATCATGAAAAAATCATGACATTTTTTATTAGGTACAATGAATATCACCACAAAATGAGGGAAGTAGAAGCAACAAAGGGAGATAAAGAGGTCATGGTGACACATATCAAAGGCTTAGGAGTGGTAGAAGTTTGAAACTCTTTATATTTTTTATTTTCAAGGATCCTTATTTTTTAGTTTAAAAAAAGACATGGTAAGGTAATGGTCCCCAAGGACCCTTACTTTTTATGGTTTAAGTAGTAGAACATTTTATTTTCCAAAATCTTTTTGGGTAATTTTTTATTGAATCTTAAGAGAAAAATAGTACTTTTAATTTTTAATTTTTTTTTACTTTCTTAAAACTTTAATTCAAGTTATCATTCTAGAATTCTATAAATTTGATCTTTGGATCAACATGTGTGAATTATTTTCAATATAAAAGGATATCAATAGATGAACGTGTTAAAGTATTTTTGGATCTTTATGGAATGTGGGAATCCTATTTTTGAATGAGTTCCTAAAATGTATCTAAAGTTATTGAAACCTGTTTTTAATATTTCTTCATGTGGATTTTATGTCTTTTTAAGCTTTCTACTTAAAAGCCCACCTTTATTACTTTTTAGTTAAAAGAAGCTTCAAATTAGTGTTTAGTTATAAATAATATGAAGGTATCTTCCATCTTTGAAAATAAGAATATAATTGGTCAATAGTAGATACTATATGATAAATTCAACTATGGTTGTATTTATCACCTTTTGTGTGTGCCAAAAGATAGAGTTAGGTGATAAATCCATTAAAACCAACACAAACAAAACTACAATAGATGTAAGATCAATATGAGAAGCTAAAAAACCATATAAAACAATTAAGAAAGGTGGTAATCCTATTAATAGCATCCTATTTAGTCTAGATAATGGATGCACTAAAAAAAGATCTACAAAATCATATCCATATCACATTTATGGAGTAAACAAGCTACTAACACAAATTAGTTTTTTGAACCACCTTTTATAGTAGGATTTTTTTTAGTAGGATAGTACCTTTTCCCACCTTAGCAAAACCTATAAAAATATCTTTCTAATTGAGATAATTTATAGTTTTTAAGAACAAGACATTTTTGAAATTGAGGATTATTTGATAGGCAAATTTGTATAACATAGGAATAGTAGATGATTTTTTATCATCAACTATCACAAGAGGGTTTCACAGACTTAGTTTGATGAGTAACTTCAAGAAAGAGATACATTTTGTCAGTAAACCATTACAATAGAATAATACATGTATAATCTATTATAAAATTTAATATAAGAAACATTAGAAAATACAATTTAGAATAAGAAAGATTAGAACACTAGACAAAGAGAAACAAAAGATCAAGGCTAATAAAAATAGATATACATGATGCATAAAAATATCCACTTGAATTATAAAAATCCAATATAAGACATATCAATATATATTAAAATTTATTAGTGGTTATGTATGATATATTATTTATTGATTTAATCTCTTGGTGATCTACTCTCCTCTTTTGAACAATCAAGTTTAAACCACCAATAATTGTAAAATAATACAACAACTCTTACTTGCTAGAAAATAATACTCCCAAAATAATTGTTCCCCATGAGAATGAAAATAATAAAAATAATAAAACAAGCCACAAAACCTAACAACACAATAAAAACACAACCAAAATTCTTTGTTCTTTGGATCCATGTTATAACATAATTCCTTTCCAACCTATGATATTATGTACTACGATATAATTTCTTTTATAAGTTATTGTACTATGTTGTCTAAATCCACACAATATCCTAATCTCCAATTCCTCTCCTATCATCAAACTTTTAGGGTATAAATACAATGTGTAGGGTTCATACTTGGTATATAGAAATCTAGTCCATGAACCCCCACTTTTATTTACAACAATGTTTATTGGAGGAATTGGAAGAAGTGCACGTTTAAGGTCTATTTCCACTAGCTGATAGTAATTTAGAATCAATGAAGAATCTCTCATTCAATGCAAATGCAATATAAGACATATTAATATATTGGAATTTATTAAGAGTTATTTATGATGTATTACTAATCCATTTATTATCTTGATGCACTAGAGCTCTTTGTTTGAACAATCAAGTTTTGACTGTCAACAACTGCAAACTAATACAACAACACTATTACTCACTAGGGAATTATACCATAGCTAACCATTCACCAAAAAAACTAAGAAGATAAATAATTAAAAAAATTCATAAGACATGACAAAAATGACAAAAAATGAAAACTAAAGTATAATTCTAGGCCCCATGCTAGGTGGGAAGTAGTAGTTTCTTAATCTAGTTCTTTCTTTTTTGGATCCTTGTTTAGGAAACATAATCCCCTTCCAACCTATGATCTAATGTATTGAATTCTAATTTCTATTATAGGTTATTCTGGTATCTTTTCTAATTCCACAAAATATCTTAACATATAATTCCTCCTCCTATTAGTTAATCTAGGATATAAATACAAAATGCAAGGAATTCTTGGTACATAGAAATCTAGTCTATGAATCCCCACTTTTCTTGCTAACAATGTTTATTTTGTATAGTTAGATGATCAAGGTCCATTTCCACTAGTTTATAGCAGTTTAGCATCAATGGAGGATTGATGTAATTCTAATGAACATTAAGTTAGTAGGATCCAATATTTTAGAATTTGTATAATACAAATGAAACAAAATTTTAATCATCACAAAATATAAGTATTATTTGTGTGTAGATTTATGGTCTAGTAACAATTACATATTTTTAAATTTTTTCTTAAATGATTATAAACATTACATTGCAAGTTATAGGAAATTTATTTCTTCATAGCTTATTTTTAAAGAATTTGTGGTACTATATAATGGATGGTGTTATAAAGTCATATTATATATTCTCTTTTTGTTATAACACAATGCTAGTTTAGGACTAGGGTAAGTAGATTATATTTAGAACACAATTTTATTATATCTTTTTGTGGGTTTTGTCACACACTAAAAAATTGTCATTCTTTTGATTCATGCATGGATAAAATACTTTAACAAAAAGAACCATAAAAATAATTATAATTAACTAAAATAATTATTAACTAGAATATATAGTTGTACTAACCAATTTTTTATGTATAACTACTCTAAGTGAAGCTATGATAATAGTTTAGACTAGTTAACCAATTTGTTCAAAAAGAATTTGTTTCTTTTATGACTATAGCACATACTTTATATTAGTAGAGTTCGTAAGAATATACATGTTAACAAGATTTAGATAACATCTCATAAATGTAAGTAGTTTTCAAAAAACTTGTATACATACTTTTTAGTATGAAATTATATAACTAAATTTAAAATAACTTTTAACAAATATTTAAAATACTTAGAAGTCAATATTGGTACTTCGAAATTCATAGATTCTTACTTCTTAAGGAGAGAGTACAAACAAAAGTATAGAGAAAGAATATGAAAAGGCGATGGTAAAATATTTCACTTCTAGAGGAAGGCATGTCAAATTATTATTAAGATTTATGAATATATTTACAATCCAAACAGTTGAATACAACACTAAAAATATTTAAAATTTGTCAAAATAATAAATTTTTTATAATATTATATTTCATAAAGCTATAAAATTTAGAGGGAATCATACCCCAATAACAACCATTCCCATGAATAATGAAAAGATAAAAAGATAAAATTGAACCATAAAACATGATAATGCACAAAATAGATCTAGCACCCATGTGTAGGGTAGAAGGGGTAACCTAGCATAACACTTTACCCCTATCAAATGAATATAATAGCCTAACCTCTAATTCCTCTACTAATTTTGAGTTGATGGGTATAAATGTACAATACATAGCAAAAACTTCATATATATAACTATAGTCTACAATCCTTTAATTTTTTCACTATGTTTATTTTGAAGAGTCAATTGGTAGTCTATTTTCACTAGTTTATAGTAATGTTGGATCAACGAATCATTGTTATTATTCTAGTGAACATTAAATTAGTAGGAACCAATATTTTTGTTTAATACAAAGGAAACACATTTTTAATAATCATTGAAACTTAGTGTTATCTATGTGCAGATTTATGGTCTTGCAATAATTTAGACATTTTATAAATTATTTGTCTTAAATAACTGTACTTGTGATGTTGTAAGTTGTTATCTAAATTTTATTTTTGTAACTTATTTTAAAATAATCTATGGGTCTCAAAAATGGATGTTGTGATGAAGTCATAATCTATGTTTTTTAAACTTTAAAATAGCGTTAGTTTAGGACTAGGGTATGTAAATTATATTTATTGTTATAAAAAATTTATTGTTTATCTTTTTTTGGTGTTATGTTACATATTAGATTTTCATGGTACAATTTTTTTAATTAATGAATGAATAATATATTATAAGTATTTGAACCATATATAAGTATTATTAATTAAATTAATCTTTAATGAAAAAATGATTATCAATAAATTACTTACCTGTTAATTTATAGTTCTTCTTAGTAAGAATAAAATAATACTTTAGATTATTTAATAAAATATTTTGAAGAATTTTCTTTCTTTTCAGAGGGTCAACACATACTTAATATTAGTATAGTATATAAGAATGTCTACCAATAAAATGTAGTTAAAATTTCATAAATATGACAAATTCTATTTTAAAAAAGTTGTGTACATACATTTTAATAAGATATTACATGGAATGAATCCATAATTAAATTGAAATTCTAAATTTAAATATTCCAAATGCTTAGAAGTCAACTTATGGGAGATTCTTAATTTTGAATAAGAAACTAAAAACAAAATTATAGAGAAAGAATAAGAAAAGCTAATAGTAAAATCTTTCACTTACAATAAAAGGAACATGAAATTATTATTAACAATTTGTGAATAGGATTACAATCCATAAAGTTAAACACACCACTAAAAACATTTAAAATTCACCAAAATAATAAATGAACGCTAGAATATTATATCATTTAATTTTATAACTTGCTAGTCAATTGTACCTTTCACATTAACCATTCCAAATGAACATTCAATGGAGATAGAGATAAAATGACAACACAACAATAACTTTGACCCTCATGTAGGATGTGAAATAGTCATTTCCCAACATAGTTCTTTTTTCTTCAGATTCCTATCAACATAATATAATTCCCTACCAACTTGTGATATTATGGATTGGAATTTACTTTCAATTATAAGTTATTCTAATACCTTATTTGATTCTACATAATAGTGTAATCTCTAATTCCTCTCCTACTATTAAGTTTTTGGTAGAAATTCAATACATAGGGAATATTTGGTACATATAATTCTAATCTACGATCCTCCATTTTCGTTACTTATAATATTTATTTTGAATATTAAACAATACACACATTTGAGAGCCACTTTCACTAGATTATGGTGATCCATGATTAATGAAAGATTGTTGAAATTCCAGTGAACATGAACTAGTATTAGCCAATATTAAATATCTTGCCTTATACAAATCTTGCCTAGTACAAAGGAAACACATTTTTTAATTATCATTAAATCTTAGTGATATTTGCATGTAAATTTATTGTCTAGTAACTCTTAAGATATTTTAAAAGCTATTTTTCTAACTTATTATACCTCTTGTAAGTTGTGTGAAGTTTGGTTTATCATAACTTACTTTTTAAGGAATTTGTGTCACCCATTAATGGATTTTGTAACAAAGTCATAATTTTATTTCCTATTTCTTTTAATTACCTAACTAATTTTTTTTGAAAATTTATTTCTTTTAAATGTGCCAACATATGCTTTATATTATTCATAGGGTGTGTAAGATCACTTATCAACAAGATGTAGATAACATCTCATAAATATAAAAATTCCATTTCTAAGAATTTATTTACATATATTTCAATAAGATATTATATAGAATCAACATATAAATACATTTAAATTTAAAATTTAAAATTAAATAATTCCAAAATACTTAAAAATTGAATTTAGGGAGATTCATAATTCTTAATAAGAGACTATAGTGAATACTATAGAAAAAGGATATAAAAGGGTCATGGTAAAATCTTTCACTTTCAATTGAATACACATGAAATTACTATCAAGAATTATGAATAGGTTGGACAAATAATGCTGCATCATTGAATTGCAAGGAAAGGAAAGGAAGGTAAGGAAAGTAAGGTAAGGTAAGAAAGGAGGAGAGATTCTCACTCTCCATTTGAGAAATGGTTGTGTTCATGCAAGGAAGGAGAGCTTGCCAAACATGAAATTATTATTAATATTTATGCATAAGTGTACAATCCATTAAGTTCAATACACCACTATAAGTATTTAGGACTCATCCAAATGGTAATGAATGCTAGATATTATATCATATAAAGACATAAAAATAATAAAATGGAATCCAATGAATGTCATTAATCTATGTGAAAAATATCTAATGAAATACAATGAATACCCTCAACCTCTACGGGAAATACATAATTTAAAATTCAATGAATGTCATCAATCTTCTCAAACAAACAAGAAGTGAGGTAAAATGAAAAATCTCATCATCATGCAAATATCAAAGCATGCATATAAATAACACATATGCTATGTGCTAGTCACATCTATTCATGGTTGAGCCAACCTCATCTTAAGTAGAAGGTGGAGGCGGGGTGGAAAAGGGGAAGGGTGGAAATTTAAAGGGAGATAGTGGAGGTTGACTGAAAGAAGGTAGAGGGGGGAAACTAATTTTTGGTACGGGTGGAGGATTAGGAATATTTAGAGGAGGAACACTCAGTTTTGGTAGAGGTGTATTAGGAAGAGGGGGGACACTTAATTTGGGAAGAGGGGATACACTAGGTAGGGGAGGAACACTCAATTTTGGAATAGCGGGTGCACTTGGTAATGGAGGAACACTCAAATTTGGTAGAGGTGTATTAGGAAGAGGGGGTGCACTTAATTTGAGGAGAGGGGATACACTAGGAAGAGGAGGAGCACTCAACTTCGGTAAAGAAGGTACACTTGGCAAAGGAGGAACACTCAACTTAGGGAAAGAAGGTGCATTTGGGATAGGAGGAAAGCTTAATTTAGGAAGTGGAGGGGCAACAACATTTGGAATAGAAGGGAGTGGAGGAACACTCAATTTGGGTAGAGGGGGGATGCTAGGAAGGGGAGGAAGAGAAACCTTTGGTGGTAGGGGAATGCTAGGGAGAGGAGGTAGAGGGGATGAAACTTGCAAGACTTTGCGACGAGGGATTGCTGTAATGATGACTTGTTTGGGTTGACGATATGACAGTGGAGTAGAAGCATAGGTCTGAATTCCAATAGAATCTGAGGATAGTAGGATGAGTTGGGTTGATTCAGCGATTGAGGGGATGTTGCATGACTCGTGGGTACTTCTGAGAAGTCTAACAAAGCATGATCTCCCAGGGTTAAGATTGTGAATAATGGGAAGCTCCACCCTGAACTCTCCATCTTCATTAGTTTCTCCTTCAACTGAAAACATTTCATTGGCGCTCGTCCATTTCCTGTTTCTGATGATGCTGCACTCCACGGCTACGAAAGCACCTGCACGCAATTCCACTTTATCAATATCCTACCATCATCATAATAATACACGATAAATCCAACACAAAAATTAGAAAACTAATAAAACTTTGATTATTTTAGTAATTGAACTAGAGTTCATCACCTGGTAAGAAGTAGGCGTTTTCTGATAGTTGGGTGTCACAGAATACGCTTCCCTTCACCAAAACACTGTTAGGCTTCTGAATGACTTTTTCATAGCTTGCACCGGCAAAATTGGAAATAAAGAGAATACCAACCCCCAGCAGAAGCATTGGTCCAACGTAAAAGGCTTTTGATGCCATGTTTATTGTTTAGAGCTTATGCTAGGTCTTAAACCCTTTCTCCCTTTTATAGTACATTAGTTGAAAGTTTCTGCGATATAGCAGGTGGTTTTGTTGTTAGGGTTAGATGAAATGAATGAGAATAACGAGTCGCCTACTTTGGGTTGACGATTGTTATGCTAACTCATTTTGCCATGCGTATACAGTTGAACAAACGCCTTCTCAGGTTACGCGTCTTTTAACTTTTTCTTATCGATGTCCGCCTTTCTTTCTTTCTTTGGGTCGGTTGAATATCTCCTCCTACTCTCCTCTACCCTGTCATCTTTGCCAAACTTAATAATTTCCGCTCAACTAACTATGTTGACCAGCCATTTAAACTCCAGAAGGGTAGTTACGATTTATTTATTTTCTATGAAAATCGGTCTGAAATTTATTTTTACTTTGTTGGAGCTTTGAAGTCAACCCACAGTTAACAGTTAATAGTTACTACTAAGAGAGGCTTTCAGAAAATAAGTCCATAAGTTCACATGTGGGCGAATTTCAGAACAGGAAACTGAGAGGCTTTTAGAAAGCCAAATGGAACCTAGGATAATTCCTATGCACCAAAATACATTTTATATGCCGGTGGCTCTTGTAGAGGCAGAGGTATAAATAAACTGTACCCCTACTCCATCTCGTCACCCCAGCCAGCGGGTAACATACTCGTCATAGGTGATCACCATCACAACCAGCCAGCTACCCAGTGAGCCCTAGGTGCCATCCGTGCTGGTGCCCTTTCTAGTATATTGAGCTTGTTTAAATTGTTTTAACATTTCAAATCGCAACACATTATCAGGAATGAAGAATAAGAAAGTGAATTGAAATAAGTTCTTATAAGGAAGAGAATAATCACTGACTGTGACTACAAATGTGAAGCAAATTAAACAAACACAATTTAATTTTAAAAAATTGTTTTCTACAATTTAATGGGAGTATAAGGATAAGGATACTACTGCTCAATAGACATCGGATACATGTAATTGCATTTTTTTAGATTAAGTTAGAAATATACAATATGTAACAATGTAAGATTTACAATTATTTACTAACAATGTAAGATCTCCATCATATAAAGCTAAACCAAATTCAATGCCTCATTATTAAACTCCGTTTCCTACAATTTAATACATGGGAGTATAAGAATAAGGATACTACTGCTCAATAGACATCGGATACATGTAATTGCATTTTTTAAGATTAATTTAGAAATATACAATATGTAACAATATAAGATCTACAATCATTTACTAACAATGTAAGATCTCCATCATATAAAGCTAAACCAAATTCAATGCCTCATAATTAAAATCTGCCTTCAAAAAGTTAGTTTAGCTTGAAGGAGCTGAATGAATTTTGAGTCTTTCTCTTAATAGTTTTTGACAGGTTTCCATGTAATCTTGCAATAAGCCCACATAAAGATATAAGAGAATTTTATGTTAAAATCTACATGTAATAGAAAAATATGAATTGTATAGACACTGTCTTATATAAAGAACTAATGAGAATTGTATTCTATGATACCTCTTGATTATAATTAGACCTTCTATCTGTTAAGTACATACAAATGATTATCAAATTCAAACTAAAAGATAATAATCTATCTTGTAGGACCAAATTCTAACACTTGATTTTTAAGATCTAGAATAAATCTTTCCATATGTCCAATGATTGACTTTTTGTCAAAGTTTGTCAAGCAAGCTTTGCCAGAAAAACCTAGACTATCTTCCCACCACAATAGGGACCCCCAAGGAAGTCAGAGGGAGAGACTCAATCTGAAATCTCAAGATATTAGCGATCCTCTGCTGGATAGGCACAAGGGTGTTGAAAAAAAAGAGAGGACTTGTGGTCATTAATTTTCTGCCCAAAGGTAGCCAAATAAGTATCCAAGGTGAGCCAAAAGGCTTTAACTTCCCAAATTCGAGCTCTCCCAGCAAGGGTCATATCATCAAAAAAATGGAGGTGGGAAAGAGTGGGCAAACCATTTCCCCATTGCCATCCTTGAATAAGATTTTGGGAAACATGAAACTTGATAAGTCTACCAAGTCCCTCAGCCATAATGATAAACAAATAAGGAGAGAGGGGATCTCCCTGGCAAAGACCTCTAGATGCCCCAAAAAGCTTTGATAGTTCACCATTAAGAAGGACCAAGAAGGAAGGACTAGTAACACAACTAAGAACCCATCTAACCCATTCCTAATTGAAGCCAAAAGCTATAAGAACTTTCCACAAGAAATCACAATTGACTCTGTCATAAACCTTAGACATATCAAGCTTAATGAACATGGCACATTCCCTGGAAGTACACATAGAGTGAATAGCTTTGAAAGCAATAACCACCCCATCCAAAATTTTTTTTCCTACCAAAAAACCCCCTTGTTCCTTAGAGATAACCATGGGAAGCCAAAATTTAAGCCTCTCTACTAAGAGCTTAGTAATGATTTTATAGACCACATTACAAAGAGCAATGGGTGTAAAGAAGTCCAACTGGTTAGCCTCTTCCTTCTTTGGAATAAGGACTAAGAAAGTAACATTCAAGGCCCAAAGCATTTCTTTGTTGGAATAGGACTCCTAAACCACATCCAAAAGGTCATGATTGATAATATCCCAAAATTCTTGAAATAATTCAATAGGGAAGCCATTAGGCCTCGAAGCTTTACCTTTCCACAAGCTGAAGATCACCCCCTCCAAGTCAGATATACAAATAGGCCTCATAAGAGATTCATTCATCTCCCTAGTCACAATAGAGGGAATACAAGATAGGATTGTATTCTCCTCAATCTCCGCTGGAGGTAAATCATTTGAAAAGACAACAAAGTAAAATTGAATAGCTTCCCTAGATATAGCTTGAGAGGAGGTTAGACTCATCCCATTAGAAGTAACTAGAGAAGAAATGTAACTCTTGTTATGTCTAGCTTGCATAGATTTATGAAAAAATGCGGTGTTCTTGTCCCCTTCCTGAAGCTAGTCAACCCAAGCCTTCTATTTTCAATTAACTTCCTCTCTAAGATCCCAATCAGCTAAATTAGTAGAAGCTCAGGATTCTACTATGCCAAGAGCTTCAAAAAAACCCAAATCCTGAATCTGCCTAGAAATAACATCAAGACAATCCTGATCCCTCTTCCTCATAATGTGGAGATTACCAAAAAAATTCCTATTCCAATGCTTCAACTTCCTTTTAACATACTAAAGTTTTTTATAGAATGAGAACATAGTAGTGCCATAGGCAGGGCCTCCCTGTCTCCACTAGTGAGCCATTAAGTCATGAAGAGAAGATTCTCAAAGTCGCATTAGCTAGAACTTAAAGGGATGCTTCTTGGGGACAACAACATAACTAACTATGAGCTTGATAGGCCAATGATAAGAACCTCTCCAATCAAGAATTCTAGAAGAGAGAGAAAGAGAGCCACAATTCCAAAAGTAAGAAACAAGGAACCTGTCCAAGTGTTCTGAGATGGTATCATTTCCAACCCTTTGATTGTTCCAATCAAAGAGCCCATTAAGAGGTTTGACATCAGAGAGATGTAAAATATCAATATTTTGTTGAAGAAGCTTAGAAGAAGGACCCAAGCGAGCCCACCGACCCCTCTTCTCCTCCAGATTGAGAATAAAGTTCAAATCTCTAGCCACAATCCAGGGCAAGAAAGGATGACAGCTTTTGACATGCCTAATATGTTCCCAAAGCTTGAGATTTCCAAGGAGATTAATAGGAGCATAGACATTATTAACAAGAATCATCTCTCTAGTTTCTAAAGAGGATGCAACCATTTAGAGAGATGAAAGGAAAGAGACCCAATAAAGTAGTGTAACTTTCCTAGGATCTTAGCAAATGGCAAACCACCAAAGCTCCCCAAAGCACCAACACACTGACATTGGCCTAGAAACCAAATTTTAGGAGCACATCTAATATAGAGTCCACTGAAAGCTTGGTCTCCTAGATACAAATGATATCTAGAGAATGATCAACCATTAGCTTGTGAATAGCTTTTTTTCTGGGGATGCTATTCAACCCCCTCACATTCCATGAGAGAATAATCATTGAGTAGAGTGGGGAAAATGATTATCCAAGGTCCTGACAACCCCAGACTCTACTAATAAATCTTCTGTAAGTTTAATTTTTTCTAGATCCTGGTTTTGCCCAACTCTTGAGGGAGTAGCAAAAGAGACTTTCTTAAATGGTCTTTGCATCAGGCCCAAAGAAAGAGAAGATTCATTTCCTTTACTAGAGGTAAACACATCTTTAACCAAATCTACTAGAAGAACGTCATTTTCCTATGGAGTAGGAGAAACCACAAGGGCACTAGACTTAGGGCCAATAGAAGTCTTTGGCATCTGCTGAACTACAACATCCTAGTTGCCACTAAGAATAGAACTCCTCCCCTCTGAGCCAATAGCCACACATTGAGCCTTTGTAGGAATGCCTTCATCTATGACCATTTTTTCAAGAACCTCAAATCAATTGAAACCTGAGTCCACTTACTGATCTAGATGAGATCACTTTTGACCCCACCCCTTAGCATGGTTTTGAGCCAGGATAAAACAATCCTTATTAGGATAGGTAATACTAGATAGCCCTTGCCCCAGACTTGAAGTGTTTATTTGAGCTTTCCCTTTACCTGTACTATCAGTCTGAACATTTCCTTTTCTAGTACTAATAGTTTGATCATTCCCCTTACCATCATTGTCCATCCTTGGGCCAAAGAACCCACCAGGGGAACCATTGCCTTTGGAGGCTAGAGGGAATTGGTGTTATAAATGACCATACACATGAAAAATGTGGCAATGGAAGGGAATAGATTCATAATCTAGCTATTGGATCCAAGAAGAAGAGCCTAGGAAAATTTCTAAAGAATCTAGCAAAGGATTATTTAAATCAATTTCAACACAAATACAGGCATAAAAAACAACCCTTTTGTCCAGTGATTGATGTGCTATAGTAGTTAGCTTCCCAAGCACAACAACAATCTCTCATTGGATATCCTCGTGCTAGAACTCCAAAGGAAGCCATGACAGGTGGACCCAAACAAGAACCCTCGAAGGAAGATCCTCAACAAAATAGAACCCTGTATGCTAGGGTTTGACAAAAAGACCTACACTATCATAAAAATATGGGCCTCCCTCAAAGACTTTCTTTTGATCTAACATGCAAGAGAAATTCACCAAAAAGTAGCTATTACCAACTAGCATAATATCCATATCACCTTCCACCTACCATGAATGACGAATCTAGGCTTCTAGAGTCAACAAGGAAATCCAAATACCAAGAAACTTGCATATTAATGCATGTGTGGCCAAATAGTCCACATCTTCCATTACTACTTCTGGAGGGATAACCAACACAAACTGATCATGACTACATGAAAAGTAGCCATTAACTTTATTTAACTTTAGGCGCTTGCTAACATAAAATGGTTCCTTCTCCTGTGACCTCACCCTGGGAGAAGATCCATCACAACTAGAGGCTTTAGAAAGAATGAGACTCCTAAAGACCCTATTCATAGCCATAAGAGCCCATCAAAAAAATGCTAAACCAGGATCAAAGCAATCTCAAATTTCTACAAAAAAATATCATAAAACCTTGCTACCATGCCCTAGTTGCTCCAATCAACAACCCATAAACAAAGTCTCAAAAACATACTCATCCCATTAGATTCTTTCTTTATGTTGAAGAATTTTATGATTTAGAGATTGAAAAAAATAGTATAGATTTGATGAACTTAATATGAATAGTTTGTTTATTATTAAATTAGTGGTGATTATTCTCTAGGAATTATTTTTTAGGTTTTCTCTTGAGGGAAGAGGCTCTATGGTGTTGAATACTCTCAAGATTGGTGTTCACCTGGTGAAGAGATCTTTATTTTGGATCTATAACAAAGGCACTGAGGTTCTATTTTGGAGTGATTCTTGGAATGGGCATCCTCCTCTCTTATCCTCTCATTAACACTTGTAGTCTCCTTGTGATTTTTTTCCTTTCTACTAGATGGAATAAGTTGGCTCATTATAAGGAGGCTTATAACCCGAGCCTTGCTATGGGTTACAGATGGAAGAATTCTTTTGATTGGTTGCTAGGTGACTTTCTGGGGGATTAGTTGGAACTATCTTAGATATTGGCTTCTAGGGAGTGCAACTCTCTAGAGAAACCTGATGTTTTGGCTTGGGATGGTACTTCTTCTAGCAAGTATTATATTTCTTTAGGGTACCTTGCACTCACAAAGCAACTTTTTGGTGAGCTGGAGCTCTCTTGGTGGAAGAAAGTTTGGAATAGATTTTCATGGCCTAAGTGTAAATTTTTCCTCTATATTTTAGTTTACAATCATTTTATTACTTGGGAGAATATCTACAAGCGAGGCTTCCAGGGGCCTTCCATCTGTGTTTTATGCCGCAATAGTGAAGAGACTGTTTCTCACCTTTTTTTGCAGTGCCCATTTGCCAAACATATAAAGCATTTCTTGTGGAGTGTGTGGGGATGCACGTGCTAGTATGTTTCCTCTTTGTCTAAATTCTGAAACCATTTGGGCCATCCCCTTTCCAAGACTTCTTTTCTTTAGGTTGCTTGGACTATTAGCGCCTCCCCTTATTTTATGGCATGTTTGTCTTGAGAGGAATAGGGGGATCTTTCATGATGTGCAGTTTGAGATTAGGCACCTCTAGGGGAAAATTGTTAATTCTCTTCATGAAACACTCCCATCTAAATGTGACATTGGTGAAGGTTTTGATTCTATAGATTCTGGTATTTACTCATGCCTTTCCTTTCCTCTTTAGGGCATCACTCCCTCGGTCCCCCACAATTGCTTTAGGAATAGAGCTAGAAAACACTCTTAGCATTTTAATCGTGAGGCACATTAGAATCCTCCTAAGGCTAGCATTCTTAAAATAACACTGATGGTTCTTCTCAGGGAAATCTTCGACCGATTGGTATTGGGGGAGTTGGGCATGATAGTTTTGGTGATATTCAATTTCTGTTTTCTATATACAAGGGTTACCATACTAATAACCTCATGGAAGCTTTAACTATCTTGGTTGTAGTGGAATAGTGCTATCAACGTTGCTGGAAAAGAATGATCTATGAGACTAACTTGTAGGTGGTTATGAATTTATTGAATAGAAGGAACCTTGTGCAGGTGGATTGGCATTTGGCTCTGGTTACTTAGCAGATCATTCAGTTATGCAATTCTCTAGATTCTATGTCTTTTATGCATATCCCTTGTGAGTGGAGTAGTGTGGCTAATTGTTTGGCTAAATGGGCCTCTGAGCATGGGCTAGTTTGAAACATTATTGATCATAGGATGCTTCCCCTTGATTTATCTCAAATGTTGGTTCAACTTGTGGACCATGATAAAGCTCTGTAGTTCTCTTTGTTTCTTGTGTTGTTTTGCTCTTTTGATATTTAATAAAAATTCTACCCCTCTTTTAGTGAAAGAATCTAATTGGATTCCACTTTAACAATATTTTTTTTTGTTTCACCGTAATAATCACCATTAAATTCAAAGTAAACTATTAAAACCAACCAACTTGTATTTTTTAATACTTCCAAATGTATAGAATTATTTTCAAACACCCAATTACATCCAATAGGTTGACACCCTCTAGAAAATGGTACAAGTTTATTTAAACAATCATACAAGTTGTGTATCATAATTTTCAAAGATATCATTTATTCTTTCTTGACTATTTTCTAATACACCACTTCATTCATAAAAAAAGTGGTTTCTACAAATTTAAGTTAAATAATATTTGTATTTATATAAGTATAAATCTCCAATCGTCAAGAAAATACCTCTTTCATTGTTATCTATGCTAAGTGTAAACATTTAAACAAGATGATATGGAGGTTCTACCTTATCTTCCTAGTGTAGTAAAGGAAAAATCATAAGTATACATGCTAGAGGAACCACTATCTCTAAAAGAATACAATATGATTCCTATCCTAGCATTAAAGTTATGAAGGAAAGTGCATAAAATATGAAATAAATCAATAAACACTCCCATAAGATGCTCCAATACTTTTCTTTCTTCTGTAACTTGATATGTTGGTCCCATGTGACACTATGCACCTAATTCATAAAAGAAAAATGATAGGATGAGTACTTGAGAAATTGTGGTTGACCAAATATGAGAGAAATGATCACAATTTATAGAATTTGCAAGAGGTATTACAAATTAGCAATTAAGTGCACAAAAAAGATAAATGTAATAAAATATATAAATTTACAAATTTGAAAGAGGAAATTTATCTTAAAATATAACAAATGGATGCACAATTAGAAATTAAAGAGTTAGAAAAAGGAAATATTTTATAAGCTATTACGTATATTACAAAAAGAAAAAGAGAAAAACTGTCATGAACTATGACAATTATGACAAAAGGAAAAAGGAAATTGTCATCATTATGACAAAAGAAAAAGGGAAAGTGGAAGCTAAAAAGGAGGAAGTGGTGGCTAGAAATGAAGAAGTGAAGCACAAATCAAAGAATAAAATTATGTATATAAAAACGAGGTAATTTTTTATTTTGAAAATACTTTTATTCCTACAAAATGGAAAAATAGTATTTAGGAATTATAAAAATTCCATAAATTAATAATTAGCCAATTAAATAATGTTAAATTAATTAATTGAAAAAGTGTGGAAAAAGAGATAATTAAATAATATTTATTTATCAAAACTTTGGACTTAGGAATAAGGGATAAATTAATGGTTATTTACTCCTAAAAGGATGAGTTGATTGATTATAAATGATGAAAAATGACATGATTGGACAATGATAAAAATGTTAAATTGATTAGAAAATATTGCAAATTAGGGACAAAAATAAGTGATTGATGACATATAAGAATGACACAATATTACAATATAGAAGACATGTTAAAAAGGGGGGAATAATAATGAGCTATTTTTAGTGTCTACATTTTCCCCCTCTTTGAAACAATGTGATTATGAGTATTATTGATGGATGGGCAGAGGCATAGGAAAATCAAAATACCAAACTCAATGTGTTGTGGCACAATTAAAATATATTGTATTCCATTCAGCATGATATCAAATGAATACATAGTGCCATTTTATAGGCAAGTGTATAATATTCTAGAGAAATCTAGCGTTAGCCGACAAGAGACGATATCTACAAACTTATGGAAAATACTATAGCCGACACAAAATTTTGGAAAAGTACTTTAGTCAACACAACCTAAACCTAAACCTAATAATAATCTACATCATGAATATTCACAATTCCCAGTGCTTCTCTCAAAATCTCAAATTGTTCCTGTGCTAAAGCCTTGATGAAGATATCTACAAGTCGCTCCTCTGTTCTGCATTGTTGTAGATTAATTTCTCTGTTACTAACTAGTTGTCTAATGAATTAATACCTTGTGTCAATGTGCTTTATCCTCTTGTGAAACACATGGCTCTTTGAAAGTGCAATAGCAGACTTATTATCACAATACATTGTAGTAGGTTCATCTTGAGCTTGCATTAAGCCTTTCAAAATCCTTCGCATCCATACTGCTTGACATACTATTGTTGTTCCTGCTACATATTCTTCTTCAGATGATGAGAGAGTTACTACAGGTTTCTTCTTTGATGCCCAGGATACAACACCTATCCCAAGATGAAATGCATATTAAGATGTTCTCCTTGTATCCTCAGTATTCCCTATAAAATCACTATTTGTATATCCAACTAATTGAAAATCATCTGAAGTAGAATACAAAATGCCATGATTCATAGTTCTTGTAATATATCTCAAAATTATTTTTCCTATTTTCCAATGTGAGTTCTTAGGTGAGTCCATGAATGAAGAGATTAAAATCACTCCATACATAATGTCTAGTCTAGTAGTAGTGAGATGCATCAAACTACCAACCAATTTTTTGAGTATAGTTGAGTCAAAACCTTTCTCACTATCTTCTCTATTTAGTTTGGTGCCTACTACAATAGTTGTAGAAACTAGACTACAATTTATCAATCTAAATCTTTTCAAAATATCTTTTGCATATTTACTTTGGCAAATGAAAATTCCTTCATCATTTTGAGTAACTCCAATGCCAAGAAAATATTTTATCAATCCTAGACCTGTCATTTCAATTTTTTTTTTCATTGCTGATTTAAACATGTCAATAGATAAATTTCTTGTGAAGATCAAATCATCAACATATAAACAAATAATCAAAATCTAACCTTGTTCATTAATCTTGGTATATATTTTAGGTTAACTAGTGCTTCTCTTGAATCAATTCTCCATCATGCATGAATCTATTTTGTTGTACCAAGCTCTTGGAGCTTTTTTCAATCCATAGAGCATCTTCTTCAACTTATAAACTTTGTCTTCATGTCCTCTTATTTCATATCTTGTTGGTTGCTACACATAGACTTCTTCTTCCAAATATCCATTCAAAAATACTGATTTGACATCTATTTGGTGAACCATCCATTTATTTTGAGCTGCAATAGGTAATACTATTTTGACAGTATCAAGTCTTGCTATAGGTGCAAATGTCTCATTATAGTCAACCCCATATTCTTGTGAAAATCCCTTAGCAATTAACTTTACCTTATATTTGTCTACATCTCCATTAGCTTTAAAAACTTAGTCTTATAAAACCATTTTACACCAATGCAATCTTTTTTCTTAGGCAAATCAACTAATTCCCATGTATCAGTTCTCTCAATAGATTCTATTTCATCATTCATTGCATTAATCCAATGCCTTTCCTTAATTGCATCTTCAAAATATATAAGATCTTGAGAAAATAATGAAAAATTTGATTGCAAATCTATTTTACTTCCTTGATTATAAATCTCAATCAAGCCTTTAGTTTTCTTGCTTGTAATCCTTGATCTCAATTGTGTAAGTATAGGGTTTGAATCATTACCTATGAATTCAAAGATTCTCCATGTTCGACTTCATTTTCTAAGTGATCACCTTGTAGAATTCATGGTGGAGTTCCTTCTTGGTCACTTGGTTGATCCTCTTGATCTTCATGATCCTTTTTATCCTTCTCATCATATGGTATTGTGGCAGCACCTATAACCATTTTATTTATATTTCTATCCCAAGATTCATCCTCTTTAAATACAACATCCCTACTCATAGTAAATTTTTTGGTGATAGGAGTAAACAACCTATATGCCTTATATTTCTCATCATAGCCAACAAAAATGCATTTCTCACTCGTATCATCTAATTTACTTCTAGTTTCTTGTGGACAATGTGCATATCCAATAAAACTAAATACTTTGAGATGAGAAACACTATGAATCTTACCACTCCATTCTTGTTGTGGAATCATGTCCCTCACAATCTTTTTTGGACTCCTATTCAAGATATAAACAACACAAGAAACTACCTTAGCCTAATACTTATTAGGAATATTCTTACCTTTCAACATGCTCCTTGCCATCTCCATTATTGTCCCATTCTTTCTCTCTGCTACACCATTTTGTTGTGATGTGTAACTAGTAGTAAATTACTTTTTGATTCCAGGACCCCTACAATAATCTAAAAACTCATTTGACTTATACTCTCCTCCTCTATCAGATCTCAAAACCTTGATAGGTAACCACTTTTTTTCTCAACAAAAGCCTTGAATTCTTTAAATTTCCTAAAAGTTTCAGATTTGTATTTAAAAAACTAAACCCATGTCTTTCTACTAAAGTCATCAATAAATGTTAAGAAATAAATGCTCTCCCCTAATGATGGCATTTTCATTGAACCACATATATCTAAATACAAAATTTCTAAAGGTACTCTTGCTCTATATGAAATCCCTTTTGGAAAAGTCTCTCTATGATGTTTAGCCAAAATACAACTTTCACATGGGCTTAACGATGCTTCAATTGGGGGTAAGCCTCTTTCCATTTCCTTTATTTGTAGTAAAGATAATCCTTTGAGATTTAGATGACCATACTTTCATTGTTTGAAAATGGGCCATAAGGCCAATTAATGCTTGAAGGCTAAAGACAAAAATAATAGGAAAAAAAATTCTTCCAAATTTGAAACTTAGTAGGAAGGGAATAGGGTTTAGAAATAGAAGAGCAACAAGGGTCCTAAGATTTTTTGTCCTAAGAATTAGGAGGTGATTGTGGAAATCCTCGTAAAAGAAGTGAAGGTCCTAGATCTGGCTATTTCCTAGATCAAAGCAGTGGAGGGAGGACCAACTAGTGGACAAAAAGGGCTCAACAAGGAGAGTACCACACCACCTCTTGAAGGGGAAAGGGGTCATTATGAGACTTCCCTTGAAGAACCTTGTCAGACTCCTTTCCTAAAGGAGACAAGGGAGGAGCAATGAATGATAGATGAAGATGAGACTGTGTCAGAAAATCAAGTGCCTTAGGGAGTTAAGGAGGCTCCCTCATTACCTCTTGGGGATCATTCAACTTCCCCTAATTTGGGAATTAGGATTCTAGAATTGGTCAAAAATTCTTCCCTTGGACAGATTTCAAGAATGGAGGTATCACTTGAGAACTACTCAGATGACAAGGGGACTTGGACCATTGTTAAGAAGAAGAAAAGTAGAGATCCTTCCCAAATATCACCAATAGCAACCAAGATCCAAGTGAAAGCTGATGTTGGGGTTAAACCAAAGACACTAGGCAGAAAGAGTTTAAGCCAAACCATTCAAGAGGAGGCTAGAAGGAATTTGACAGATGGGAGCCAAAGGACCATCAAGAAGGTATGCTCCATTAAAAAAAAATGAAGATAATATCCTACAATATAAGGGGTCTAAATGGATCCCATAAACGAGAGGTAGTAAGGAACATGATTAGAGATCATAGACCTAATTTTATGTTAATCCAAGAAACTAAAATGAAGAAGGATTTGGTGGGTAAGGTTCCCTTCAGTAACAACATGGATAGAGAGGCCACCACTTCTGAGGGAGCATCTGGAGGGCTGCTCACACTCTTCAATAATAAGCATTTCCTAGTCACCACCATTCATAATGAAGATAATTCATTGTTATGTAAAGTTCTACACATTAATAGCAAAGATTCCTAGTTTCTTTTGAATGTTTATGCCCCTAACTCTAAGCAAGAGAGGAAGGCTTATTGGACCAAGATTTGTTCTCTCATTTAGAATTGCAACCTTAATAGAGGTATCATAATAGGAGATTTCAATGCTCCCCTTTTTGATGAGGAAAAATTTGGGGGTTTGGCCCTAGACCTAGATAGCAAGTTGGATCTTTCTAATTTCATAAACAGGTTGGCTCTCTTGAATGTTGATCTCTCTAGTAGAGTTTTCACTTGGTCTAATAGGCATATAGGGAGTGAATGTATCCAAGTATGACTTGATAGGGCCCTCATTTCACTTGATTGGTTGAAATCTTTCTCTTGCAAGCTTTCCCTTCTCCGTAGAGTTGGGTTTGATTACTCTCCTATCTCCCTTTCAATAGCCCTACTCATAGAAAAGAAAAAAAATCCTTTTTGTTTTGAAAATATGTGGATATCCCATCTGGACATGTTATTTAGGATCTCCTCTTGGTGGAACATAGAGGTGGAAGGGACTACTATGTTCAGGGTTGCCAAGAAATTGAGAAATGTTAAAAGCAATATCAAAGTCTAGAATAAGAATTTTTTTGGTCATATCTTCTAGTGCCAAGGAGGAGATGTTTGATTAGCTTTGTACCATTTAGGATATAATTCAATAGGAAGGATACAATGATCATACCAAGAACATAGAAATGACAATTCTCTCTGATCTTTGAACATCATTAGCAAAGAAGAGAACTTCTAGAAATAAAGATCCAAAATTAAATGGCTCAAAGAGGGAGATAAAAAATACAAGGCTTTTCCACCTCTCCATGCTTAAGCATAGAGTAAATAACATGATTATAGGTATCAAGAAGGCCTAGTCCCTTTTGACTGATGAAAATAACATTTCTACTAAGGCTGTTAATATTTTCTCTTCACTTCTTTCCTAGGATCCTATGTTATCTATGGAGGACCAAAAGGAAATTATTTCATCTCTACACCATTTGATACAATCTCACCATAATGCTATGTTGCAGGTGATACCAAATTGTCTGGAAGTAAAACAAGCTCTATTTTCTCTCCCTAGTAATAAAGCCCCAGGGCCAGATGGTTTTCCAACTTTCTTCTTCCAGGCTTATTGGGAGGTGGTTAAGGTGAATGTTGTCAAGACAATGTAGGAATTCTTTGGGGCCAGGAATATTCTAAAAGAGCTCAACTCTACCCTTTTGGTTCTTATCCCCAAAACTCCTAGGGTGGATACTATGGACAAATTTAGGCCCATTAGTCTTTGTAATTCTTTCTACAAGATCATTTTGAAAGTTTTGATGACTAAGATCCTCAAGGTTATTTCTTTGATCATTTCTCCACAGTAGATAGGCTTTGTCCCTAGAAAATAGATCCTAGATTCTCTTATGTTAGTTCATGAAGTCATTCATTCTCTAGAGGCTGGGAAGAGGGAGGGCCTTCTCCTCAAGTTGGATCTCTCCAAAGCATACAAATGGGTGGACTGGACCTTCCTTGGAATAGTTCTCCAGGCTTTTGGCTTTGACCATCAGGTTTGTAAACTCATTTCCCAACTTGTTTCTACCCCTTTTCTTGCTATCATTATTAACAGGGCTCCATTTGATTTCTTCAAACTATTGAGAGGCTTAAGATAGGGAGATCCCCTATCTCCCATTCTATTCATCATCATGATTGAGTGTATGGGTAGAATGATTCAAAGAAAAAGAAAAGAAGGGACCTTGAGAGGAATCAAGCCTTCTTTAGGGCATGCATCTTTCACTCACCAATAGTTTGTGGATAATATTATAATGGGAGGAGAAGCTTTGGTTGTAGAGGCCAAATTGATGAGGAGATTATTGGATATGTATACCAGGGGAATAGGCTAGCTTATTAATTGGGCAAAAAGCTCAGTATTCTTTATCAACACCCATGTAGATAGACAAAGGAAGATTGCAAATATTCTTGTGTGCAAGGTTGAAAGCTTGCCTACAAGCTATCTTGGACTTCTGTTTGGGACTAAGCTACAAGACTCTTTCTAGAATGGTATTATTGACAGGTTCAACAAGAAGCTAGCTAGTTGGAAAGGAACCACTCTTGGCCAAGTTGGTAAATGTCTTCTAGTGAAGTCCACTCTTCAGAATCTTCCAACATATGCCTTGAGTCTCTTTGGGATTTTGGTCAAATATGTTGAGAAAATGGAAAAGATCTAGAGAGACTTTCTATGGTTTGGACAAGAGGAACATAAAAGATACCCCTAGTAGCCTAGGATAATGTATGTCTTTCCAAGTGTTATGGAGGGCTAGGAATTAGAAAACTCAGGCATCTCAATAATGCTCTTCTAGCTAAGTAGGTTTGGTGCATATTTAAAAGTACTTGAGAATGGAGAGATATTTTGGTGGATAAGTATATTAGGAGACCTTCTCTAAGATATTTTCTCAATGATTCTGACATTTTGAATGACTTGGTTATATGGAATGGGATCTAAAAGGTAAGAACCCTAGCTGATTCTAAGGTCAAATGGAAAGTGGGAAATGGAGAGAACATCCTCTTTTGGCATGATAATTGGCTAATTCAGGGCCCTCTCATTAATAACCCCACATATGATAAATGGGCCAATACTTGTATAAGGCTATTCAAAATGAAAGTAAGAGACTATAGAACATACTAGGGATGGAGAGACCTATCTTTGATTTCAAATGATCTCAAGCCGATAATGGTGAAGCTGAACTCTTTGATTTTGAATAATAATAAAGATGAACTGATATGAGAGGGTAATCCAAGTGGATCCTACTTGGTGGCCTCAGGGTACAACTCCCTTTTGAACCTAAAGGAGAAACCTCTTTGGGCTAAGGCTTGGCTGCTTGGCCTTACCCCTAAAATTAACATTTTCTTCTAGCTATTGCTTCAAGATAAAATTCTTACTTTAAACAATTTGGCAAAAAGAGGTCAGTATATCCTTAATAGATGTATTCTTTGCAAGCATCACTTGGAGATGGTTAACAACATCTTCATCCATTATCCTTATTCCATAGAGGTCTAGGAACATCTCACCAAGACTTATGGAATCAGTTGGTGCAAGCCAAGAAATATTTTGGACTTCTTTTGTCAGTGGGATAACATGGACAAAGGTACAAATTTTCATAGTATAAGTATATGGACTTTGCCCCACTTTTGTTGGGGCATATGGAAGGAGAGAAATAATCAAATTTTTAGAGATAGGGAGGCTCTTTCTATTGTGCTTGTAGATAAAATCAATAGCAATATGAGAGAAAATTTTCTTATTAGGAAAGGTGGAGATCTTGATGAAGGGGGTAACATTAAGGAAAGGGAGAAGGACAAGAGAATGAAAAGATAGGAGGTGAAGTGGAGACTCCCCCCTAAAGGTTGGCACAAAGCCAACTTTAATAGAATGGCTAAAGGCAACCCTAATTCTTTGAGATGTAGGGGCATCATCAAAAATAGTCATGGTGTGGGTATTTTTTCTCTCTCACTATGCCAAAGTTAGTGCTGCTCTCCACACTGCTAATCTAGCACTGAAAGTGGGAGTAAACAACTTATGGTTGGAGGGGAACTCAAACAATATCATCAGATGCATAAAAGGTGATCTTCAACCTACCTAGACAATTGCAAACATAGTAGAAGAAATTTGTACTACCCTTGGAAAATTTGAGAGTGTACATGTCAACCATGAGTATAGGGAATCCAACTTGGTGGTTGATTGGTTTGCCAATGAGGTAGTCAAAAAGAAATAATGACAATGTGGACCACTAGAGGGAATATTTTGTTAGTCACAAGAGGCCTAATTAATTAGGAGAGGATTTAGGGAGGTTCAGATGAAATCGCTAGTTAATTATGGAAACTAATGCAAATGTGTGTGACAACCAATGCATTCATGCTAAATACATGAGGAACTAGTGGATGACGCATTCGATGTCTAATTTCCATACTTTAAGGGCTGATTATTTTCTTTTCCAATTCTCTAGAATTGAAAGAAAAGGTGGTTTTGGATAGAGTAAATAAAGGACAAAGAAAGGTGAAGAAAGGAAAATGTTTAAGTGAAAGGCTATCTCTTAGCTTACCAGGATGGTGGGAGAATGGAGTAGAAGGGAACCAATTGGAGAGGTAGATAAATGGAAACAGAAAACCAAGGTTAGGGAGAAACTTTAAAAGGGAAGCATCAATAACTACATTACCAAGCTTCATGGGTATGACTCAACGATTACCAATCTCATGGTGAATTCTTGGAAGGATGGCAGGGGTAAGATTGATGGGGTGTCATATCATGTCAATGTGGAGGTCATCACCCATGTTACTAAAATCCTTGATGAGGGTTTGAAGTTAGATAGAGACAAATTTTTTTTCATGAATTTAGTGAAAGATTTTGCCAAGAACACGAAAGAGAAGGAGTTGGTGAAAAGTGAGACTTACTATGAGATGGACTTGATTAAGAAGCTCTGGAGGTATGTGCTAAGGGCCATCATTGAGTTTATTTCTCTGGATACAAGGTTTGATAGGGTTAGAACCCATCATTTTGTTTTGATTAATCATTTCCATTATGGAGGTAAGGTTTCTTTTCCTTTTTACCTATACTCTTCCATAAACAAGAATATTTTAGGGTATAAGAAAAAACCTAGTGCTAACCCTGCCTTGCATAAGGGTTTACTTCTATTGCTCTTTGAATATTTTAAAGCTTAGTCTAGGAGTAAATCCCTACCTCATGTTGTGGCTACTTTTGAGGAGATGGGGAGCTCTAATTTCTCCTCAGATATGAAGGAAATCCAAAGCTTAAGCTAAGAGGAGGAGGAAGAATATCATTTGTCAGGGAAGAAGAGTAGTGGGACAGACAAGGAAACTCTCACTCCTAGTAAAGCTCCTTGCAAGAAAAGCCCTAGGGTCCATGTACCCAAAAGATCTGGTAAGGGGAAGAAGAGTACAATGAGGAAGGAGAAGACATGGACATGGATGAGGAGAATAAGGGGGTGGATGTTGAGATTAGAGAGGAGCTGGTTGGGAACCCCAAAAAGAAGTAGAGGAGGAATAAAGAGGAGGGCATGCCTCTAGTGGGGAAAAATGATATGGGGAAAGAGATCTTTGTGCCCCCTCCTCTTCCCATTCGCCCACAAGAGCAAGATAAGGAGAAAATGGAGGAGGGAAATATTAGCAGTGGGGTTGTAATTAAAGATAGGCATATGGCTTGGAAAAACATCAATGCAAGAACCTCTAAAATGAGGATTGTTAGAGAAGTTATGAACCCCCAAATCCTTGAAGAAAAGGAGGGCATGATCCAATTGGAAGAAGTAATAGAACTGGCACTAGTGTCCATCACTAACAATGCGAGGGAGGTGGGTATGAATCTGCTCAAAAATGCAAAAAACAACATGATTAATAACTTTCGAGCCATAAAATGGCTTTTTCACGAGTTGGAGGAGGTAAAAGAAAGAATGGGATAGATGGAAAGCCAAGGAAGAAGAATGAGCAAGGGAGCTTCACAAACTAGGTAGATTGAATCAAGATGGTTGAAGAAAGGATGAAAAATATGGAGAATTTCAACCACGGTATGGCTAACTAGATGCTTACTATTGTAAACTCTCTCAATGACAACATTGTTAGTCTTAGTGGAAAGCTAAAAGCCACGGGGTTTGTTGCAAAGAAGTGTGGGAAGGACAATGATGAAGATAGGATGGAAGAGGACACCATAATGGACATAACCCAAAGGAACTTGGATTGGAGCTATGGGAAGAACCAGGAGCTTGTGGTGGAGGAGATTCAAAGAGTTTGTGAAGTGGAAAAGACCATCCAAGACCTAGAAAGGAAGGCGGGGGAGTAAGTGAAGAATTTTAAAGCTCCATCTTTGGATACTATTGTCTCTGTAGGTTTCTTTCTTTTTGGCTTTTTGGTTGTCTTTCATTTTGGCCTTTTTGTTGGCCATTTCTCTGTTGGTGGGCATATTTTGTTAACTTTCAACCATTTTTCATGTAAGAACTTTTGGGTTTTAGTATCCCTGTAAAACCTATTTTTCTTAATAAAAAATATTGAACATTAATTGTTTTATCATACCTCTATGATGTCTAGCTATTATTGCATCCCTTTGAGTTGAAGTATTGATTTCTTCTTCTTGTTGTATCTAGAGTCTTTGTTTCTTCCTTTTCAAAATTATATCTGCCTCTTCCTCTACCTCTACTAAATTTCATTTGTGTTTTGAATGCATTCTCCAATGAGTTACCATTTCACTTGTTCAACCTGTCTTCATGATTATACAAAGATCCAAACACCTCATCTATGGATAATGTTGCTAAATCACTAGATTCCTCAATTGCAACCACAATATTATCAAATTTAGGAGGTAAACTTCTTAAAATATTCTCTAAAACTTTTTTATTAGTAAGCTCGTCACCATTCATCCTTACTTGATTAACCGCATTCATAACATGATTTTAAAATTGGTTTACAAAATCAGAATCCTTCATTTGTAGGTTTTCAAATTCTCTTCTAAATGCTTGCAATTTAAAAACATTTACCTTCCTTGTACCTTGATATGTAGTCTCAAGAATGTCCCAAGCTTGCTTGGCTATAATAGTTGGCTTAATTTTTCCAAGAACCAAGTCATCCAAAGCTTGTCCAATAATCTGCAAAGATTTTTTACTCTTTTGCCTATTTTCATCAAGATTTTTCTTTTGATTAACATTTAAAGTAGACTCATCCATAGGTTCAACATAACCATTTAAGATTATATCTAATAACTCATAGGAATCAAATATAAGCTTCATTCTAAAAGCCCAATCATCATAATTCTTTCTAGAAAACATTGGAATTGAATCCTGAAAACTCCCTGAAGCCATGCCTGATAGAAACTCACAAACAAAATTCATAGATATAACAAACATTAAATAGGGCAATAAGAAACTTACGGATCTCACAACAAATTTTTGTCCGCTTTCTCTGCTGCAATGCTCCTTATGCACATTCCTTCAAACTCCTCTTCTTAACCTTGCTCTGGTACCAATCTGATCGATGGGTAGAGGCATAGGAAAATCAAAACACCAAACTCAATGTGTTGTGGCACAATAAAAATATATTGTATTCCATTCATTGTGATATCAAATGAATACATAGTGCATTTTATAGGCAAGTGTACAATATTCTAGATAAATATAGCATTAGCCAACAAGAGACAATATCGACAAACTTTTGGAAAATATTACAACTGACACAAACTTTTGGAAAAATGCTTTAGCCAGCACAACCTAAACATAAACCTAAACCTAATAATCTAGAAATATCTAATGTTGGACAATTAATTCTAAGTAGAAATTATTATTTCTAACAATTATTTGAAAGAAAAAATAAAAGATAAATGATCATGCCCCAATTAATCAATAGAAGGGATGTAGGATGTCGCCTTGAAAAATTGGCCAAGAAATTGACTCGAGGACAATTTTTCAAAAAGAGAAAATGATTGGAAACTTATGATCAAAGAAATTTTAGTAGGAAAAGGAAATGAGACTAAGAAGAGTTAGGAAATGATGAATCTTTCTTGCATAAGTACACTTTATGTCATGAGAGCTTTATTTAATATGGAAAATAGATGCAATGAATCATGGCATAAAGAGCTAAAGCAATAATGTAGTTCCTTTGCATAAAAAAAAACACATTAATGACAAGGAATATTTTAATCCATCCTTAAGAACATGATATGCCTGCCCTAGAATATTTTGTAAAACATTCCACAAGAAGATGAAAAAATAAAAAATAAATCCATAAAAGGTAAGACTTGCTAAGCCAAGTAAGATCACAACCATACTAATCTTATTGTCAAAGTTGATAGTTTGTGCTTATGTTTTTGATAATGATCAATGTATCTAGTTTCAGGAAGGACACATCCTATCTAATATATATGACATGTTGATAAAGGACTGGTTGATATTTATTTTTAATTGATATGACAAGTTTGGTCCAATTAATTGTTGACATGATTGGATAGTTCATCTATTAAAGAATGATTTTGTTGAAGTGTAACTTTTAGGTTTGCATTTGAATGTGCAAGTCTTTTTAGCAAAATATAGTGATTATGTAGAAGGTTTATTACAACTTTTTGGTGAATTTTAAAAAATATTTGATTGTTTATGGTGTATTTTTTTAAGGAAATTTTATTTTATTTTTAGGTATTATGTATGGATGAGTGGAGATGTAGATGAATGATGAAAAAAGGTCACTTAGAATGTCTTCAAGATTATTTTGGGTCACCAAGGACTATCCACATAAATGGGAAGAAATGTTTTATGAAAGATCAAGGAATAGACATGACAATAATAGGCATTTGAGAATTCAAGAAATGCATGACATGTGATGCATAGGGATAAACATGTCTAGAAGTTTGTTTAATAATATGTTATGCATTTTTTGTCCTTATTTTCATCAAGGCCAAGATAGGGATTCTAATAAGAAAATAATAGGATAAGTGAGATCGATAATGGACAAGGGGTATATGGATTGGAGGTTATAATAGGATAGGAAAATATGGACCAAAGGGATTAGGATACCATAAGATAGATAGGAGATAAGGTGCTTCTAGGGAGATCTATATTCTTGTCAAGGCCAAAATTAGGTAAAAGGAAATATGTTTCCTAATAGGATAATTTATATCATGGACATGATAAAATGAAGGTGTTTGATAGAAAGTTATGGTATGATAACATGAGTAAAACCTACTCCTAAGTATGGAATGCAAGATATTTAGAGACTACACATTACTCCTGGTTGCAAGGTTTTCATCATGGTACTTGCCCAAAGCACCTATTGCTAGGTTTTCACTTTGGGACAATTTTTTTCTCTTTATTCATTTTTTTGTGTCGAGATGCATGTTTCGCAGGTTTTCATCAAGGTAACCATTTTTTTAACCTATTATTTACTTTATTTTCTTTTTGAATTTTTGACTATTTTGATAGAAGATAAGAGAGACCTGACATAACATGGAAAAAAAGACTCCAATAGCTTATACTTTGAATTTTTCTCTTGAAAGGCATGTAATTACATGGACCATGACTATGGTAACATACTCACAAATGTTGGTAGGGGAATGAAAAATGGGGATGAAAGACATTTAGGCTAGATATTGGATAGGCTTGATGAAAGGATAGGAAAAGTGTGTAGGAGGATGGAGGGAGTGGAAGAAGGATAGATATTTAGTAAATAGAAATGGATGCAATAACAACACTAGTACACACCTTGAAGGGTGATGGAATGATGGAGGACAAGGAGATTTTAGATTTGGCAAAGTAAAGGATATGGATTTTGGGACATAAGGATGCAAAATGGATTTGGAAGGTGGAAGATTTTTTGATGGAAGGATATCAATTTTGGATGCCATATTTGATCTTTCTTTAAGACATTGTGCTTCAAGAAGCTTCTTGGTAATCCACATTTATTTTGACTTTTCATTCTTTTGTGGGTCCTTAGTTTACATTGATTGAAAAAGAGATTTAGGAACCCACATTTATTTTGAGTTTTATTTTTGATAGATGGGCTTTTGTAGCCTTTTTTTACTTATTTTTCTTTTTGGATCATATTTTTCTTTGTTTTCACATATCAATTAGACTGAACATGTTGATCCTTAACTATATGTGGATCACTTGACTTATAGATCTTATTCCTGGAATCAAAATTACTTGGAGAGGGAATAAAATTCAAGGATGGAGGGAAATAATGTGGAGGAATTTTGGATGGGTGGAAGGATCTCCAAGATGTGTTCTTTTGATAACTCACACATGGGAAAGGGTGTGCAGATTGTGAACTAGTGGGAAAAGCAACATATGGACCTAACATGGATGAAAGTAATGAAGGAGGAGGTATACAAGTGGATCTACAATTGTAAGGGATACAAACTCCTTGAGACTAATCTTTAGGATTAAGGTCATGCCCTTTTGAATTTTATTTGACATGAAAGGGTTTTGAAATACTATGTTCTTTAATGTTTGACCCTTTAACTCGATATTGCTTTTGAATAGTGGGATACTTGCTACTAGACATGAGTCCATATTTAGGTGTATTTGATATGGAAGACCTCATATGGCCATTAATTAGACTAGACTTGGTAGAAGTAGGGTAAGCCATTTGAAGTGGAAGGGGTTCATGAATACCTTGCAGAAATGTGTTCAAACCTTAGGGGACTCAAGAGGAATAACGAGATCATGATTTGACTGAGAGTAGTGACATGATAATCTAGTAGGAGAAGATCCTGTGGAGAATCTAGAGGGATGAAAGGATCTTGTCAAGGATTTGAGGGTGAAGGGATACTTTTATCTTGACTTGGATTTGGATCATTAGGGAATATGGAAGGGCGATCTTGTTCTTACTTAGGAAGTGAAAGGTCAAAGGGAATTGGATCATCTTTGATAATGGGGTTCTTGTGAGGTTCAATGTAAATGGCGTCTTAGTCAAATAGTGGATTGAAATGGTCATCAGTGGAATCTTGATCTTTATTAATTTTAAGATTTAGTTCTATGATATTTAGATCATCATCTTGAAATGGGGTATGAAAGCTTAAAAAGGAATTAATGTTTGGATATGATGGATCTAGACTTTGAGTTGGACTATTTGAAATATGATTTCATGGATATGGAGGACATAACATTATTAGATCTGGAATTTTAGAATCATGAAAGGGACTTGTATAAAAAAGGAGACTAGATTGAAGCTATTCTATGGATAGTCTTGTAGGGGATTCATCATTAGAAATTAAATTTGAGGGTGATGAAGGAAAATTCTCCTATGAATATTTGGGAGGTGAAGAATTGGAGGAAGACATGGATATTTCTTGGAGGTTCATTTTTTGAGTGGAAATATGTATTTGATCTATGCAATTGTTTTGGGATGAGCTATTTCTAGACATAGGTGAATAGTTATCCTCATCTTCTTGGATTAATTTTTGAAATATTTTCTTTAGATCATATGATTTGAATTTATTTTTCTTGGTTGATGATGTTGGTGGTGTGGAATTGATATTAAAAATTTTCATAAGTTTTTTGGGTTTAACATGTTCCTCAAATGGAATTTTATTGATTGTGTTTGTTTGATGTGAGAAAGTTGACATGTTTGAGTTCGTGTCTATTTCAAAGAAACTTATTGGACTTCTAGACATAAAGGTTTTTTGATCAAATTTTGTTAAGGGAAAATTATTTGTGGAATTGGTATTGGTTCAATGGTTTTCACAAAATATTATGAAAGTGTTGGAGGATTACTTGATTCAAATAGAATGAAAATCTATTCAAAATCAAGGGGTGGCTCCCCCTAGATCATTCTGCATGTTGTTGAAGCATTAGGTGAAGATACCATGTTGCACATATCATTTGGAAAAGTTGAATCATGTTTTGAAATGGGATTGAATTGATCATGTTCAAGGACTTGGTTGAAAAAGGTTTTGTCTTGACCATGATTACATTTGTTAAAGTTTTCATTTGCCTCATTGATTTTTGCAATAGGTTTTTGTATTTTTTTATCTTTCTATGAGAGATTGTAAATTAGCTTCAAGAAAAATAATTATTGAGAATTTACAAAGTTTATCCATGTCTATGTGATATATTTCAACATTTTCTACTTATATTTCCACTTTTTTGACCTCTTTGTCCAATTTGGATTGTAATTTATTGATAAGACACGCATGGGATTCATTTGATTGACCATGGGTTGTTGAGGGTGTCATTTTTATTTGATAAAAATAGGTAACACTTTGTGAGGCATATTCCGTTTTTGGGTCAAAACCTTGTGTTGGATTGAAAGGTGTTTGTGAAAAGTTTATGCTACTTGGATAAATGCCTCATTGTTGAAAATCCACACTTTGTATTGGATCAAACAATTTTTGTGGGATCTTGTCACTTGGAATGTACATGAAATGTTATGTGTTTTGTTGCCTTGTAGGAGTTTTAGATCTTGTGAAAATTGGCATTATGTCTAAGTATGCAAATACACTTAAGTATGAGGGTATATGCAAAATGCACTTTGTTTTTCAATTTTTCAATTTTGGATTATTAAAATGCAACTAAAGACATGTGCATGCAAGTTTTTTTTTTTAAAATTTACATTTTTTATTATGAAAATGTATCTAGGATTTTATTTAAATATGTTGAGGGTATAGTGTTTATGATATGCAAAGATAATGTGTAATGTAGGGTTATGTAAAGGTTGACTTATGCAAAGCAATGCTGGGTTTGAAATGTTGGTGGACTTGGAAACAATTTGTGTTGGATAGTGCTGCTTGGACTTTGGAGGCTTTTGATGTTTGGAAAATTCTTTTGGATTTGATATGAAGATGTTTTGGATTTGGATATGATAATGCAAAATGTGATTGTGTTTTATGGATTTTTGGGATAAATAAATGATATGCAAATGAAGGTTTATGAAAACTATCCTTTTCAAAATGAGGATTATGAAAACAAGGTTATAAACATAGTGTTTTGAAAAATGAGGATTATGAAAACTAAGATTATGCAAACTTTATTTTGAATTTTGAGGAAATTATTTGGAAAACATAAGGTTAAGAGTCTAACATTACGAGGATAAATATTGGATCTTGACCAAGGAAAAAAAAAGGAGAAATTCAAAATGACAAAGTTGATAAAAAGGACAAAGTCAAATCCATCAAGATATAGACATGATTTGACCCAAAGAAAATGATTAAATAAAAATGAAAAAAGAACAAGGTCAAGATCCTTTATTCATCCAAATAAGGGAATGCTCTTAATGCTCATACTTTGTTTGGATTCTATACTAAATTCAAAGGGTCCTAGGTTCAAAATGAGGGCTATGATAGGATCAAAATCATGGATATAAAAGGACCTATATGCAAATTTAAGTTTATTATAGGACCAAAATGAGGACTAGGAGGCTCAAAATGGGGATTAGGATATGAAAAAGGGGTCCTAAATGCAAAATAGAAATTATACAAGGACTATGATAAGGGTATGATAATGCAAAATGAAAGATACACATACAAAATGAACTCTAAAATTCATGCCATAGGATCCCAAGGAAACAAGTTTTTTTTTCCATGTTGTGCAAGGTTTTGACAAGTTTGGACAAGTGTAGGTTTGAAATTTTCCAAAATTTCAAGTGTGTTTGCGAGATTTTGACAAGTTTTGGAAATTATCTTGATTAATGTGTAAACACTCATGAAAGAAAAAATAGACAAAATAGTTTTTGTTAAAGTGAACAAATACACCACAACCTATGTTGAAATGATTGTATCCACTAAATTCTCACTTGAGCCAAAGTTCAATTGCATCTATCCAAAGTAGATAACCTAGAACCTAGGGAGCATAGGCTCCCCCTTATATTGAACTCACTTCTTGGGTATACCAGGATATGCTTCACAAGGGGCATCACTTCCCAAGGGAATATTGTCTCTACTAAGGATCATAAAAGTTTGAGATATCTTCACAGGAGCAGGTGACCACTTGAGCTAGTGGATAGATGGTTTGACCACTATGTCAAAGGTTTCTAGTCCTAGACACTCTATTCAGTAGGTGGATGATTATATCCTATAGAAGGTCTCCCAACTTTGAGAATAAAGTTTTGATGCACCTCTAAGGGTTTTGGAGAGGAGATATCACCCAATGATACCACCTATTGGGCATTATCCACAATCAAGCATTTATATAGTGGTTAGAGTGGAGACATGGCTTTGACATGCTATCACTTTGAGGTAATCCCTTGGTGTGCCCAATAATAGATACCTTGCTCCATGGTAGGTTTCTCTAAAGTCATTACAAAAATTTATCTTACACCCAAGATCCACAAAGGCAAGGGGAGAGGATATGTTTGTATAACCCTTTGGATTCAAAAAATTTTGACTCATGAAGAAATATAGAAAAATTTCATTTGAATAACCAAATGAAGTGTTTGGAAACCAAAGAAATCAAAGACACACAGAGTTATGAAAAACAAAAAAGGTCTTCATTAAATGTTTTGCATCAAATTTATTATTAATTTTTAGCGATGATATGGTCTTGATCCCATGATTTACATAGGCTAAAAATAGACCATTAGTAACACCAAAAATGCTACTCAAAATGATATTCACCCAAGTTCCACAAAGGTGAGGGGAGAGGATACATCTATATAGTGTTTTGAGATTACAAGTGATAAAACACACTAAAAAATTAGAAGAAAAAATTTCCTTTCAAGAACCAAACCAATTATTCTTTGACCCTCTTAATTAGACTATGTGAAATTTGTTCTTCATTAACCCATTTAGAAAGGACAATTTGCATGCAGAAAGATAATTGTTGTTGTTTTCCCTTCGTACTTAATCTATATGAGATGTGTAATATCCATTCACCCCCTAATTATATCTATGTGACTTTTTGTGTTCATTTTAATTCTGAAAACAAGAAATTGCACAACAACAAAGTTAGACTCCAAAAAATACTCCATGCTTCCTCCTTGCACCTAAAATCACATAAGAAGAAAAGAGCACATTAGTATTTGATTCATGTAGGGTTCACCAAATGTACAACACAAAATATGAAATATAGATGCTAGAGGAACCACTAAATATAAAAGCATACAATATAGATTCCTAACCTAACATTAAAGCTACCGAGGAAAGTGTGTAAAATATGAAATAAATCAACAAACACTCCTTCAAGATGCTCTAATTCTTTTCTTTCTTCATTAATTTGATATGTTTCTCCCATCTAACAATATACACCTAATTCATGAAAGAAAAATGATAGCAAGAGTACATGAAAAATTATGGTTAACCAAAATTGAGAGAAATGATCACAATTCATAGAATTTGCAAGAGAAATTGCAAAACAGCAATTAAGTGCATAAAAAAGGAAAATATAATAAAATGTGAAAATTTATAAATAGGAAAGAGGGAATTTGTCATAAACTATGAAAAATATGACAAAAAGAAGAAGAGGAAAATTGTCATGAACTATGACAATTATAACAAAAGGAAAAAGAAAATTCTCATGAACTATGACAATTTATGGAAAAATAAAAAGGGAGAGTGGAGGATAAAAAAGAGGAAGTGAAGCACAAATCAAACAAAATCATGTTTAGAAAAATGAGGGAATTTTTAATTTTTAAATTTCTTTTATTTCCCCAAAATGGAAAATTAGAATTTAGGAAATATAAAAATTCCTTAAATCAATAATTATCCAATGAATTAATTGCAAAAGTGTGGAAAAAGTGATAAATAAATAATATTTATTTATCAAAACTTAGGACTTAGGAATAGAGGATAAATGAATGGTTATTTACCTCTAAAAGGATGAGCTAGTTGATTATAAATGATGAAAATGACATGATTGAAAAATGATGAAAATGTTAAATTGATTAGGAAAATAATATAAATGATGTACAAAAGCTAGTGATTTATGACATAGAAGCATGCCATAATATTGCAATATAGAAGGCATGTTAAAAAGGGGGGCATAGGTATGAATCATTTTTTAGTGTCTACACTTCGATTTTGATAATGTGTCATCAACCTCTTATCTATCCTATAATGATGAAGAAGCACCTTGGAAAATTCTAAAATCAACATTAAAAAAAATTTATTAGCATTAGTTTTGTTTCAATTTTGGTTTATTTATTTTTTGGCATCTTTTTTTTTAATTAACTATGGTAAATGTAGCTCCTAATTTGGTAATTTTCTATATGATGCTAGTCCAACTAAGGTAGATATTTTGGGGGTACTCTTATAGATACTACCACTAACCTTAATCTATTCATGTACCCTATCTAGTATGTGTGTAGATGGGTAATTATATCAAGATGGTGAATAAAAATGGGGATATACGTGGACACTTTTTTCTTCTGAAAAATTAGGTAAGCCTAAACTTGGACTATGTAAAAAAATAAAAAATGTATTACTTTGAATCTACTTTATAAACTATTAAAGAATTGTAAAAATAGATAATATTAGGTGGTTCAAACCTCACACATCCAAAAAACTGTTTCTAATTTTTTTAGAAAATTATAACATATTTGTTTCCATGCGTTGCACAAAAGAAAGTTATATTTTGTATTTTGCAAATCTCTTTAGTAGGATGATAGTTAAGAGAATGATATAGAAGAAGTCTATTTTTAAGTAATTTTCTTATGAATATTTTTAAAATAAATTTTTGAAATGATTGCATCTTCAAATTCCGGTACTATCTCGTGCACTGGGCATAACTTGCATCAAAATGATCAAAACTAATTTTTTATTTTTAAAGTGTATAGAATGAAGTGTAGAATGATAACATGTAATTTATTTTGAATTTGTTTAAGTATATAAAGAGTTATTAAGAAAAAGGTATATAAGGACTATGAAGATAGTGCTAAAAGCAATTAAAGTTTACAATGTGAATGTTGTCAAAGAGTGGATTTTGTTGTTGTTAGAAAGCTAAATTATGGTGGTGATTTTAAAGACACCCAATATCAATAAAATAAATAGTGAATACATCATACATAGACATCTAGTTTATGGTACTTTATGTTTTCTCCATGCTTTTTTTTAGGAATCAATTGGTGTGCACATTTAGGTCTATATTCACTAGTGATAGAAAATTAGGATCAATGAATGATTGTTGAATTCTAGTGAACATTAAATTTGTAGGAGCCATACTATAAATTCTATCTAATGAAAGGAAACACACTTTTAAGAATAATTGAATATTAGTGTTATTTATTTTCTTGTCTTGTAATAATTTAGACACTTTAGGAATTTTTTTCTCAAATAGTTATACTAGTAATGTTGTAAGTTGTTAGAAGTTTTTAATTGTTTGTAACTTATTTGTTAAATAATATTTGGCTTCCAATAATAGATAGTTTGATGAATTCATAATCCATATTTTAAAAACTTTACAATAGTGCAAGTTTAGGACTAGAGTATGCAGATCATATTTGTTGTTACAAATTTTTAATCTTTTATCTTCTTTTTTGGGTTATGTTACATATTAGAATCTCATGATACTTTTCATTAATGCATGGATAAAATATTTTAGGTATTTGAGACATATTTATAAGAATTGTTAATTAAAATAAGCTTTAATGAGAAAATAATTACCAAAAACATTCTTATGTGTCAATTCATTGCTCTTCTTGGTAAAGCTATGTTAATAGTTTGGATTAGTTAATTAAAACTTTTAAATGATTTCTTTCTTTTAAGAGTGTCAATGCATACTTTATATTAAACTAGGGTATGGAAGATTGCTTATCAACAAAATATAGATAACATTTCACAAATATAACAAATTCTATTTTAAGAAATTGTGCTCATATATTTCAATAAGGTATTACATGGAATCAACACATAAATAAGTTCAAATTCAAAATTTAAATATTCAAAATTCTTAGAAGACAACACTTGGGAGATTCTTAATTTGAATAAGAAACTAAAAACAAAATTATAGAGAAAGAATATGGAAATCTCATAGTAAATCTTTCACTTCCAATAAAAGGAACATTAAATTATTATTAAGAATTTGTGAATGGGCTTACAATCCATAAAGTTGAACGTACCACTAAAAGGATTTAGAAGTCACTAAAATAATAAATGAATGCTAGAATATCATATCACATAATTCTATGACTTGCTAGTCAATTGTACTCCTCACAATAACCATTCCAGATGAACACTCAAAAGACATAGAGATAAAATGACAAAAAATGTAACAACACAACAAAAACTTTGGCCCTCATGTAGGATGGGAAATAGTTATTTCCCAAGCTAGTTCTTTTTTCTTTGGATTCCTATCAACGCAATATAGTTCCCTACCAACTTGTGATATTATGGATTGGAATTTACTTTCTATTAATATACTGTCTAATTCTACATAACAACACAATCTCTCATTCCTCTCCTACTATTAATTTTTTGGTATAAATATAGTACATAGGGAATACTTGGCATATACAACTCTAGTCTATGACCTTCCATTTTTGTTACAAAAAATGTTTTTTTTTAAAGATTAAATGATGTGCACATTTGAGAGCCATTTTCACAAGATTATGGTAGTCTAGGATTGATGAAGGATTGTTGAAATTTGAGTGAACATTAACTAGTAGGAGCCAATATTAAAGATTTTATCTTATACAAAGGTAACACATTTAAAATTATCATTGAATCTTAGTGAAAATTTTTTTAATAAACATGAGGATTAATATTTAATCTTAATTAAATATTTTGAGTTGGGATTAGGGGTAGGAAATGATGGGATTAGCCTTTAATCAAAATTAAAGAAGGATTAGAAGATTTTGGAAGAGGTTATTGGTCATAAGGAAATTGGCCAAGTTTTGGGCAAAAAATAAATTTTTTATTTATTTTAGGATTTTTGGTCAATTTATTAATTAAATAATTCATAAATAAGGAAATAATGTTTAAATAAGATTTAAACATTTTTGTGAGGGATTCCTTAATTAAATATTTTTAATTAAGATAAAGGGATTTAATGGCATAAAAATTAATTAATTAATTAAATAATTAATTAATTAATAAATGATGATGTCATCAGGACTTTTTCAGAAAATAAAAATACTTTATTTTCTAAAGGTTTTTAGGTGTCTACATTTTGCCCCTCTTTGATGTGATGCCACAAGTGGCATGACATCAAAGATAAGAAAATAAGATGCCCAAGGCTAGAGCAGAAGAGGAGAGAATGGGCTGTGAGATGCCCCCTCAAGAAGGCAGCGGGGAGAGAAAGCGAGGCTCGATGGCTTCTTGAAAAGTACAAAAATCTCGGATGAGCAAGGAAACTCAGATTGGCAAAGAGAAGGGGCTAAATTAGCTCAAACTCTCACTATGGGAGAATGATAAAGGAGAATCAGATGCACAAGAGGAAGCAAGCTTAAGACTTTAGGGAAGGTGGAGGATGAAGGAGCGAAGCGCTATATAAAAAGGAATCCAGGATAGGGAGATGGATGAGGGGATTATAAAGCTGATGCAACAGGATTTCAAAGAGTCAGATTGGTGGAAGATGGGTTTCGGAGATCCCTAGGACTAGGATTGTGGATCTCGAAAGATGAGGCTTGGTGGATTGATTTGGATTGGTGGATCCCTAAGACTAGGATTGTGGATCCCTAAAGCTAAGAGTGATGAGTGATTCAAAGAGATACTGATGCATAAGCTGGGGTAGGAGAGACAGATGCTAGATATGGATGGGGGATAATGGAGATGAAGGAAAACCATTGAAGCTTTTTGAGCGAGGGGATACTTCAAAGAGAAGTACCACCATGTAGTTGAGCACTAGATTTTCTATAGGACTATTGGTTAATTGCCAAGGTTACCAAGAACATCAAGGCCTTTTTACCAACCATCCAAAGGACTGACGAACTAACTCAAAACAAACATGCAAGGATTGCCCCAGCATCACACATGAATCCTAGAGGAAGCAACGTGGAAACGACACTAGAGAACCCACAAGCAGAAAAGAAAAACAAACAAAAGACCTAATCAAGACCTTATGCTCTAATTGCCCCATTCACAGCATACCATGATATGGAAGATCGTGGCAACCTTGAGGAGGGAACAAGGAGATTGCTTGGAAAAGATATTTCAAGACCCAACAGGGAAGAGTCCAAATCAAAAGAAAGCGAAAATCCAAAAGAGAACTGTTTGCCAACGAGATGGGTAGGACGAGGTACTAACAGACCAAGATCAGACATGAGGAAAGCTATATCCTGCAAGGACCTATCGGAGAGCACCTAAGCTGGTGGATTTGGATGAGTGATGCGTCTGGCAAGCTGAACTAAGAAAGATAACACTTTGGTGACAAGAAATCTCCTCAACCCAAAACCTTGAAATAAATAAAAACTTTATTTATTTCCTAAAAATCTAATTTATCCTCATCCTAAGAAGTTCTAGACTCTTCTAGAAAGTCTTAATCCTCATCCTAGGAAATTCTAGACTCTTCTAGAAAGTCTTTATCCTCATCCAAAGTCTAGACTCTTCTAGAAGATGTCTTTAAACCTAATCCTAATCCCCTCCTAACCTTGTCACATTCCCTAAACATGGGTTAAGAATTACTAACCCAAGCCAAAGTTAACAAATATCTCCTCCTTCACCCACCCTCATTAAATGCCATCCACTTGCCTATCCCTAAGCTAATCCTAATCCATCCTCTAATCATTTGCACAAGCCTAAATAAGCTTAAAACCTTCCTAATCAAGTCCAAGTCGAAATTGGTCTCATCACCCTCAAAATATCTCAACCATAAAACTTTATGAAGTCCACTAGGCCATAAATGACTCTTACAAGCCCTTTTATTGCTCTTACAAGTCATTATGAGGGTCTTTATGAAGATTTTATCTCTTGAGCCTCCTTTGTTGACTCATCCTTGCCCTTTCCTCCATCCTCTCACCATGTGACATGTGTCACTCCTTGATTGGCTATAAGGAAGCACAATCCATGTGCTCTCCTCTCATGCAATCTGAGCCCTCCATAAGCTTTTTCCCATCCTTGCATCTTAGCCCTCAAACCCTCAAGCCTCTTGCCTATAAATTGGATCCTTCCCCTTTGCAAAATAACACAATCCATGAAGTAAAGTTATAATGCTATTTTGAGAGCCAAATCCATACTAAAGCCATCTATCCACACCAAAAATCCACAATCATCCATTGAAGCCTTCGGAAGCATATTGAGCATACATCCTATCTTTTTAGACAAAGCTACTCAACAAGAGAGCTTCTCATTGAGAGAGACCATTAATGGCTCATATTCTCAATTGAGAGCTCATCTTTGTCTATCTTGAAGTTTATGAATTTTGTTTAGTTTGTAGAAGCTTTATTTAGATTTGGTTTCTATTAGCATACTAACATTGCTCGTAGACACCTAAAAACCTTTAGAAAATAAAGTATTTTTATTTTCTGAAAAGGTCCTGATGACATCATCATTTATTAATTAATTAATTATTTAATTAATTAATTAATTTTTATGCCATTAAATCCCTTTATCTTAATTAAAAATATTTAATTAAGGAATCCCTCACAAAAATGTTTAAATCTTATTTAAACATTATTTCCTTATTTATTAATTATTTAATTAATAAATTGACCAAAAATCCTAAAATAAATAAAAAATTTATTTTTTGCCCAAAACTTGGCCAATTTCCTTATGACCAATAACCTCTTCCAAAATCTTCTAATCCTTCTTTAATTTTGATTAAAGGCTAATCCCATCATTTCCTACCCCTAATTCCAACTCAAAATATTTAATTAAGATTAAATATTAATCCTCATGTTTATTAAAAAAGTTTTAATAAATATCTCCTCAACCCAAACCCTTGAAATAAATAAAACTTTATTTATTTCCTAAAAATCTAATTTATCCTCATCCTAAGAAGTTCTAGACTCTTCTAGAAAGTCTCCATCCTCATCCTAGGAAATTTTAGACTATTCTAGAAAGTCTTTATCCTCCTCCAAAATCTAGACTCTTCGAGAAGATGTCTTTAAACCTAATCCTAATCCCCTCCTAACCTTGTCACATTCCCTAAACATGGGTTAAGACTTACTAACCCAAGCCAAAGTTAACAAATATCTCCTCCTTCACCAACCCTCATTAAATGCCATCCACTTGCCTATCCCTAAGCTAATCCTAAACCATCCTAATCCATCCTCTAATCATTTGCACAAGCCTAAGCAAGCTTAAAACTTTCCTAATCAAGTCCAAGTCGAATTTGCTCTCATCACCCTCAAAATATCTCAACCATAAAACTTTATGAAGTCCACTAGGCCATAAATGACTCTTACAAGCCCTTTTATTGCTCTTACAAGTCATTATGAGGATCTTTATGAAGATTTTATCCCTTGAGCCTCCTTTGTTGACTCATCCTTCCCCTTTCCTCCATCCTCTCACCATGTGACATGTGTCACTCCTTGATTGGCTATAAGGAAGCACAATCCATGTGCTCTCCTCTCATGCAATCTGAGCCCTCCATAAGCTTTTTCCCATCCTTGCATCTTAGCCCTCAAACCCTCAAGCCTCTTGCCTATAAATTGGATCCTTCCCCTTTGCAAAATAACACAATCCATGAAGTAAAGTTATAATGCTATTTTGAGAGCCAAATCCATTCTAAAGCCATCTATCCACACCAAAAATCCACAATCATCCATTGAAGCCTTTGGAAGCATATTGAGCATACATCCTATCCATTTAGATAAAGCTACTCAACAAGAGAGCTTCTTATTGAGAGAGTCCATTAATGACTCATATTCTCAATTAAGAGCTCATCTTAGTCTATCTTGAAGTTTATGAATTTTGTTTAGTTTGTAGAAGCTTTATTTAAATTTGGTTTCTATTAGCATACTAACATTGCTCATATACATTTTGGCACGCCCGGTGGGACCCCGCATGGGTCATCTTCATTAGATTTTTTAGTCAAGTTTTGTATGTTATTTGCTGATTTTGGCTAATTTTTCTTGTTTTTGTGATTGGTAGGATTGTATAAATTGGTTTTGTAGGTCCACATGAGCATGAAGAAGACAAAGGAACTCATAATCTATCTCATAGTGTTTGCAGATTTTTCAAGCTTATAGGTGGACAAAGAACTTGAAATTCTTCTTCCTCTTCTTGTCTATATTCTTCTTATTCCATCTACTTCTTCTTCTTCTTCTTGTGGGAGATCTTGACCATTTTTTTTTAAGGAAGCAAAATCATACACACTTATTTTTAGTGCTTAAAATGAACCCCCAAATCATACTTAAATCCATTGAAAAATTAAAAATTTGCAAGAAAGAAAAAATCTTTTAACAAGTGAAACTAAACCAATCTAATCATTTGCATCCTTGCAACATCAAGGTTTTAGATGCATTCATGCAAAATTAGGAACACTTCATTTTTGGGAATTTAAAAAGAACTTCAAGTTTCTATTTCAAAAGGTTCAAAATCAACACTAAGTGCACACTAAAGTTCTTTTAAAAAATCTCATGAAAACTAAGAGTCCTAAATGGTTGCCAAAAAATTGTCCTAAAAGCTTTGTTATTTGTTCCAAACAAATGTCTTATTGCAAAATCTTGAATGTTTCTTAGGATTTTCGTGCATCAAAACAATCTAGGAATATCATTTTTGGGCTTAAAACATGCAAACTAGAACACAAAATCTTGAATGAAAAGCAAAGTCCAAAGATTAATTTTCACTTTTGAGTCCAAAAACAATCTTGAATGATCTAAGGTTAAAACAAAGCACTTCAAAGTTCTTAAAACAACACACAAAATCTCAATCTTGAATGCTCAAAGGAAAAAACTTGAATGTTTAACCACTTGTCTTTGAATGCATGTTGCTAAAATCACTCTTGAATGCCATGGATTAAAATCAAATTTTTCTTGAATGCATGATTAAAACAACAAATCTCAATCTTGAATGCCTAAATGAACATTGCATGGTTTGGATGCATTTTCAATGACGCTCGCATTTCTTATGTTGACGATCTCTCGACTTTCATTATGCTGACGACGCTATCAAATTGGAATTAACATTGTATGCCATAATCACAAGTGTCTTCAATCATAGCTTACAAAATCTAAATCATCAATTGGAATGAATGCGTGTTTTTTAGCCCAAGATCATCCAAGTCTTCTCTCCCCTTGTCGTCTTTCGAGGCCATCTTGGGTGCATAAGATTAGGATCCAAAATCTTGTCTTAGCTTTTTAGGAGGCCTGCTTGGGGATTTCATCACCCCTTGAGACGACCTCAACTCCAGCGTTCCGGTGGAGTATAAAGATCGGGAGGTGAATCCAAAGACACCTCTCTTGGGATCAAAATTTTGTCACTCGGGCTAAGCCTCAAGGAACTTTATACCCTTGAGAAGTGAAAGAGGAGAAGTGGGTTACCGCTCCTCTCGGCTGTGTGACATATTTTTGGTTTCATCTACGGATTTGGGCCTCACGTACCTTGCGTATATCGAGGACTCCCTAGCTAAACCAAATTTCATCCTTGTAGAAAGCTTCCTAAGATGTTGGTGTGTTTAAAGTGCTTGCTCAAAACTTTTGTCTGCTTGTTTGTTCATAGCTTTTGAATGAATGTTTGCCAATTTTGGTTGAAATCTCAGAAAAGCAAAAATCTCCCAACTCAAGGCATACTTAGCGTAGTCACTGCCTTATCAGAAAATCATCCAAGCTCCGCTGATGCAACTGAATCTATCCAGTTCTTTGCTTTAGAACAATCCCAAATCCAAAGTCCATCCAAATCATCCCCCCAGCCAGCTAGCAACCCAATCCAAAATCACCCAAGCCTTTAAGGAATTGTTGTTACTCTGCCAGAGTTTGCTATCCAATCAATCTATCCTACCAATCAACCAATCTCACCAAGGTTATCCCTCTGACAGAGCATTGTCTAGGGTAATCTAGCTTTGTCACTTGCATCCCTCATCACCTTGAGCTAAAGGTTGGGATCCACAAGTGGTCAATCTCATGTCATGCCCATAGGATCATTAGTCTATCCTCAAGTTGACATAGCCACCACCAAATCCAGCGCATAGGAAAGCAAAACTCTCACTTTTTGACAGCATACCCTTGAAGTCTTCCACCCACAAGAAAGCCAAAAATCTCCAGATAATCCTCCTTAGGTCTGTCATACAGCTTTGACTCTCCCTAGGAAATCTTTCATCAGCCAATCCAAAATCTGTGCTTAATCCAAATCCAACCATGAGCTTTCGTGTTCATCCATATGCAAGACCCCATCCCCATCAAACTCATCATCAAAGCATGAAGTACCAATCCTATCATGATGTGTTTGGTCGCATTGTCCTTGCTCCCGCCACCTCCTATTCCAATGATGATGAAAATCTTGTTGACTATGACAGGTATATTGAAAGCCTTAGAAACATTCTCCCAAGCATCCCCCAAAATTCAAGAGTTATTCCAAACTATCTAGTCATGCCATCCGATATTCCAGCTTCCCCTCCATCACCCCATCAACCAATATTCCAATCTTCCACCCCCATCACACTAGCTATTCCTATCAATCCACCTCCACCTTCGACACATGAGTCTCCAAGGAATCTCCTAGAGGAAATACAAGAAAAGTTGCCTCCAACAGTCGATAAGCCATGTCATCTAATCCAACCATGTGAAGTAGTCAGTGATGAAGCTTCCCCATCTATAATATCACCTCCATCTCCCATAGCTATCATCCACATACCATCCATCAAATTGCTTAAAATCCTTCCACTTCCCGCAAGCATCAAAATCCCACCACCTATCAAATCCCTCCAAATCCTATCCACATTGCCTCCAAGCATTTCCCAAATCTCTCGTAATGACCCTTATGCATCCATCTTCTACTCACCCATCTCCACTACTGAATCTCCCATCTATCCATCCCCTCCATTTGAAGAATCCATCCCTTCACCTCCTATCGCACCATCCACTCCAAACCAATCCTATCAAGATCCTGCCCAAAAGCATGTTGACATCCCCCAAAGCATAAATGAAAATATCACCGTACCATGTCTTCCATCCATAGTGCAGTCACCATCTCCTCCATCTCCAAAACCTCAAGCCATATCTCCTCCACTACAACATATCTTGTCATCCCACCAGCTACATCAAGATCCTATCCTTCCATCTCCCCCGTTCCATGCTTCCATCTTACCACCTATCCAAGCTATTTCACCATCTATAATCTACCCTCTTGGTTCACTTACATTCATCCATGGTGGCCCTCTCTCAGCAGAAGAATTAAGAACAGTATCTCCCCATTGCAATACACCTAATAAATCACTTCTACCATTTTCTGCAAGCAAAAAGTTTCCTCAGCTTGTTCAAATGCTTAATCGATGGCATTATCAAGGTCAAGGTTTAGGACCACAAGAGCAAGGAATCAGAGAGCCTATTATTGCACAAAAAAATCTAGGATTTCATGGTCTTGGATATGTATCCAAAGGCTCACCATCTAAAGGTGTTGGTACACCACACCCCCAAACCAAGCCTATCTCCAAGCCCACCATGCCAGCCTCCCATCACTCCTTCAAGAAATCTTATGTCATCCCCCCTCCACCATCTTTGCAACCCAAAACAACCTACCATATCCCCCCTTCATCCGCTAAATCCATTTTGGGTCCCTATGTCCCAAAATCTACCATCCTCCATCCTCCTATTAGCCATCATAAAAATCCTATTCCATCCATTCCTATGCAAGATCAACAAAGGCACATATCAGGGCACATCATCCATCATCATCCCCCTACATGCTCTTTCATATCCTCTCCATCTCACAAAGCTTCTCCTAACCATCTTCCCAAAACTTACCACAACAATGTAAATTCCAACTTCAAAATGCATAAAGCTAAAAATCCACATCCTAGGCAATCATATGTCTATTCTAAAAGACATACTCCAAAAAGGTAAAATCCAATCAAAGAATGCAAAACAATGCAAAAGCCTATGAAAAGAAAATCCAAAACCATGTGGATCCCCAAGAAAAAAGTTGAAACCCAATGCATAATGGCATCCACCATTGCTAATCCCCCATCTAGTGACTCATGTCCCCCATCTCCTAACTCCATCTTGGGTGCCTATATCCCCAAGCACGCTTCCACAAATCCTCCATCACGCCCGCATCTACCATCTATCCCCCATATGCTCTTTTCACACCCATTCCAACATGTGCCAATGTTGCTCTTGCAAGCATCCCCATCTCATGCTCCTTTCCAGCATTTTCATCCCTCCATCTCCTACCATCAATCCCATCTAATCCGATCTATTGCATAAATCACACATCCGGTGTACCAACAGCTAGCAACAAAATTGAACATTCCAACAGCCAGTGAAAAATCCCAAAAAAGCCAAAATAGCTGAAGAAAGCCAAAATCATTCCAGCTAAGTCCAAAGTCAAAAAGTCAAAAAAAAGAAAAGAAAAATAATGCATCCACTGGTGAAAACTTGGCAATTCAAGCACCTTGGACAAGTACCATGATGAAAACTTGGCAAACAAGCGTCATGCGTAATCCTGCCATCCCCAGCTTAGCCTATCACCCTCATGCTTTTGGTCATCTCTTGACATCCAACTCCATCTTCCAATCTATCCACCTATCCTCCATCCTCCAGCTTCCATCTCACACCATCCACTAATCTTATGCAGCTTCAGCCAATCATCTCAGCTATCATCCATCTCCCTAGCCCCTTCAGCTTTTTCCATCCTAGCTTCAATCCTATCACATCCATCATAAGACCTCCTTCTGCATGTTATCTTCTTATTGGGGGCACTATATTCCTTGGAGATCTTGTCTTGTCCATCCTCCCTTGTCATTGGTATCTAGCTCTAGGCTATCCTCATGCAAACCCAATGTCATCTCTTTATATCCATCATAATCCTAGCTATCTACCATCCTATCCAGCCATCTCATCCTGCTCCTCTAGCTATCCTTGGTCACAAAATCTCTCATCATCATTGGATGCATCCTACTAAATCCATATCTTTTGCTATCACCCCACCCTTAGCTTTCGCATCTTTCACAACATCGAACCATCCCGCTATCCTATCATCCTGAGCTTTTGCCTGCTTGTAACTATCTTGGTCTGTTAGCTTGTACCATATCTTGATTAGCTCACTTGTAAATATCTTGGTCTGTTAGCTTGTACATTCTTTTTAGCTTCGTACCATTGCATCTATCCAGCGCTCGTGTCAGTTCGTCCTTGATCAGCATCTTGCACCCATCACACATATTGGTTAGCTATTCCAACGCATCCTTTAGCTAGATTTCTTGTCACCAAAGTGTTATCTTTCTTAGTTCAGCTTGCCAGACGCATCACTCATCCAAATCCACCAGCTTAGGTGCTCTCCGATAGGTCCTTGCAGGATATAGCTTTCCTCATGTCTGATCTTGGTCCGTTAGTACCTTGTCCTACCCATCTCGTTGGCAAACAGTTCTCTTTTGGATTTTCACTTTCTTTTGATTTGGGATCTTCCCTTTTGGGTCTTGAAGTATCTTTTCCAAGAAATCTCCTTGTTCCCTCCTCAAGGTTGCCACGATCTTCCATATCATGGTATGCTGCGAATGGGGCAATTAGAGCGTAAGGTCTTGATCAGGTCTTTCGTTTGTTTTTCTTTTCTGCTTGTGGGTTCTCCAGTGTCGTTTCCACGCTGCTTCCTCTAGGATTCATGTGTGATGCTGGGGCAATCCTTGTGTGTTTTTTTTGAGTTAGTTTGTCAATCCTCTGGACAGTTGGTGAACAGGCCTTGATGTTCTTGGTAACCTTGGCAATTAACCAATAGTCCTATAGCAAATCTAGTGCTCAACTACATGGTGGTACTTCTCTTTGAAGTATCCCCTCGCTCAAAAAGCTTCAATGGTTTTCCTTCATCTCCATTATCCCCCATCCATATCTAGCATCTGTCTCTCCTACCCCAGCTTATGCATCAGTATCTCTTTGAATCACTCATCACTCTTAGCTTTAGGGATCCACAATCCTAGTCTTAGGGATCCACCAATCCAAATCAATCCACCAAGCCTCATCTTTCGAGATCCACAATCCTAGTCCTAGGGATCTCCGAAACCCATCTTCCACCAATCTGACTCTTTGAAATCCTGTTGCATCAGCTTTATAATCCCCTCATCCATCTCCCTATCCTGGATTCCTTTTTATATAGCGCTTCGCTCCTTCATCCTCCACCTTCCCTAAAGTCTTAAGCTTGCTTCCTCTTGTGCATCTGATTCTCCTTTATCATTCTCCCATAGTGAGAGTTTGAGCTAATTTAGCCCCTTCTCTTTGCCAATCTGAGTTTCCTTGCTCATCCGAGATTTTTGTACTTTTCAAGAAGCCATCGAGCCTCGCTTTCTCTCCCCGCTGCCTTCTTGAGGGGGCATCTCACAACCCATTCTCTCCTCTTCTGCTCTAGCCTTGGGCATCTTATTTTCTTATCTTTGATGTCATGCCACTTGTGGCATCACATCAAAGAGGGGCAAAATGTAGACACCTAAAAACCTTTAGAAAATAAAGTATTTTTATTTTCTGAAAAAGTCCTGATGACATCATCATTTATTAATTAATTAATTATTTAATTAATTAATTAATTTTTATGCCATTAAATCCCTTTATCTTAATTAAAAATATTTAATTAAGGAATCCCTCACAAAAATGTTTAAATCTTATTTAAACATTATTTCCTTATTTATTAATTATTTAATTAATAAATTGACCAAAAATCCTAAAATAAATAAAAAATTTATTTTTTGCCCAAAACTTGGCCAATTTTCTTATGACCAATAACCTCTTCCAAAATCTTCTAATCCTTCTTTAATTTTGATTAAAGGCTAATCCCATCATTTCCTACCCCTAATCCCAACTCAAAATATTTAATTAAGATTAAATATTAATCCTCATGTTTATTAAAAAAGTTTTAATAAATATCTCCTCAACCCAAACCCTTGAAATAAATAAAACTTTATTTATTTCCTAAAAATCTAATTTATCCTCATCCTAAGAAGTTCTAGACTCTTCTAGAAAGTCTCCATCCTCATCCTAGGAAATTTTAGACTATTCTAGAAAGTCTTTATCCTCCTCCAAAATCTAGACTCTTCTAGAAGATGTCTTTAAACCTAATCCTAATCCCCTCCTAACCTTGTCACATTCCCTAAACATGGGTTAAGACTTACTAACCCAAGCCAAAGTTAACAAATATCTCCTCCTTCACCAACCCTCATTAAATGCCATCCACTTGCCTATCCCTAAGCTAATCCTAAACCATCCTAATCCATCCTCTAATCATTTGCACAAGCCTAAGAAAGCTTAAAACCTTCCTAATCAAGTCCAAGTCGAATTTGCTCTCATCACCCTCAAAATATCTCAACCATAAAACTTTATGAAGTCCACTAGGTCATAAATGACTCTTACAAGCCCTTTTATTGCTCTTACAAGTCATTATGAGGGTCTTTATGAAGATTTTATCTCTTGAGCCTCCTTTGTTGACTCATCCTTGCCCTTTCCTCCATCCTCTCACCATGTGACATGTGTCACTCCTTGATTGGCTATAAGGAAGCACAATCCATGTGCTCTCCTCTCATGCAATCTGAGCCCTCCATAAGCTTTTTCCCATCCTTGCATCTTAGCCCTCAAACCCTCAAGCCTCTTGCCTATAAATTGGATCCTTCCCCTTTGCAAAATAACACAATCCATGAAGTAAAGTTATAATGCTATTTTGAGAGCCAAATCCATTCTAAAGCCATCTATCCACACCAAAAATCCACAATCATCCATTGAAGCCTTTGGAAGCATATTGAGCATACATCCTATCCATTTAGATAAAGCTACTCAACAAGAGAGCTTCTTATTGAGAGAGTCCATTAATGGCTCATATTCTCAATTAAGAGCTCATCTTAGTCTATCTTGAAGTTTATGAATTTTGTTTAGTTTGTAGAAGCTTTATTTAAATTTGGTTTCTATTAGCATACTAACATTGCTCATATACATTTTGGCACGCCCGGTGGGACCCCGCATGGGTCATCTTCATTAGATTTTTTAGTCAAGTTTTGTATGTTATTTGCTGATTTTGGCTAATTTTTCTTGTTTTTGTGATTGGTAGGATTGTATAAATTGGTTTTGTAGGTCCACATGAGCATGAAGAAGACAAAGGAACTCATAATCTATCTCATAGTGTTTGCAGATTTTTCAAGCTTATAGGCGGACAAAGAACTTGAAATTCTTCTTCCTCTTCTTCTCTATATTCTTCTTATTCCATCTACTTCTTCTTCTTCTTCTTGTGGGAGATCTTGACCATTTTTTTTTTAAGGAAGCAAAATCATACACACTTCTTTTTAGTGCTTAAAATGAACCCCCAAATCATACTTAAATCCATTAAAAAATTAAAAATTTGCAAAAAAGAAAAAATCTTTTAACAAGTGAAACTAAACCAATCTAATCATTTGCATCCTTGCAACATCAAGGTTTTAGATGCATTCATGCAAAGTTAGGAACACTTCATTTTTGGGAATTTAAAAAGAACTTCAAGTTTCCATTTCAAAAGGTTCAAAATCAACACTAAGTGCACACTAAAATCTAAATCAAACTCAAAGCATCAATCAAGGATAAAATGAACCTCATTTGAAAATATTTTTTAAGTTCTTTTAAAAATCTCATGAAAACTAAGAGTCCTAAAAAAAAATTTATTTATTCCAAACAAATGTCTTGTTGCAAAATCTTGAATGTTTCTTAGGTTTTTCATGCATCAAAACAATCTAGGAATATCATTTTTGGGCTTAAAACATGTAAACTAGAACACAAAATCTTGAATGAAAAGCAAAGTCCAAAGAGTCATTTTCACTTTTGAGTCCAAAACAATCTTGAATGATCTAAGGTTAAAACAAAGCACTTCAAAGTTCTTAAAACAACACACAAAATCTCAATCTTGAATGCTCAAAGGAAAAACTTGAATGTTTAATCACTTGTCTTTGAATGCATGTTGCTAAACACACTCTTGAATGCCATGGATTAAAATCAAATTTTCCTTCAATTCATGATTAAAACAACAAATCCAATCTTGAATGCCAAGGATCAATTAACCATTGCAATATCAAACACTTCATTTGGAGCTTCTAAAATTGAACAAAACAAATCTCTTTCCCACATGCAATTTAGGTAAAGTTTGATTTTTGGATATTTAAGAGACTTTGTTAAGTTAAATACAAATTTTCAAAAATCAATTTGAGTAGTTCCTTGAACTCACCTCTTTTCTAATCACCCATCAATTCAACCATTGGTTGCAATCTCAACACCATTTATGGGGATGGGTCTACTTGAAAAAGGTGTTAAATGTTCCACAATCTAACTCACTCACTTGGTCTTTGAACATTTGCTTTAACTTTATCAAAAAATTTAAATGACCAAAACTCTAGATTAAATCGATCACACCTCAAGTTTGGGCACTAAAATTGAACAACTATTGACGTGGAGGGCCTCCGGGCGCGCGCTTGGCAATCGAGTTTCACACATCTTTGTTTTGGGCTTAAAATAAACTCACACTCAATCTTGAATGCCTAAAAATCAATGAACATCGCATGGTTTTGACGCATTTTCAATGGCGCTCGCATTTCTTATGTTGACGATCTCTCGACTTTCATTATGCTAATGATGCTGTCAAATTGGAATGAACATTGTATACCATAATCACAAGTGTCTTCAATCACAGCTTTCAAAATTTAAATCATCAATTGGAATGAACGCGTGTCCTTTAAAGCCCAAGATCATGTATGTGGTCTTGTTTTACACTTTTTAGGAGGCCTGCTTGGGGATTTCATCACCCCTTGGACGAACTCAACTCCAGCATTCCGACGGAGTATAAAGATCGGGAGGTGAATCTAAAGACACCTCTCTTGGGATCAAAATTTTGTCAATCAGGCTAAGCCTCAAGGAACTTTATACCCTTGAGAAGTGAAAGAGGAGAAGTGGGTTACCGCTCCTCTCGGCTATGTGACATCTTTTTGGTTTCATCTACGGATTTGGGCCTCACGTACCTTGCGTATATCGAGGACTCCCTAGCTAAAGCAAATTTTATCCTTGTAAAAAGCTTCCTAGGATGTTGGTGTGTTTGACGTGCTTGCTGAAAATTTTTGTCTACTTGTTTGTTCATAGCTTTTGACTGAATGTTTGCCAATTTTGGTCAAAATCCTAGAAAAGTAGAAATCTCCCAGCTCAAGGCATACTTAGCGTAGTCACTGCCTTATCAAAAAATTATCCAAGCTCCCCTGCTGCAACCGAATCTATCTAGTTCTTTGTCGTAGAACAATCCCAAATCCAAAGTCTCTCCAAATCATCCCCCCCTAGCCAGCTAGAAACCCAATCCAAAATCACACCAAAGCCTTTAGAGAGTTGTTGTCATTCTGCTAGAATTTTTTATCCAATCAATCCAACCAATCCACCAGGCTCACCATGGTTATCCTTTTGACAGAGCTTTGTCTAGGGTAATCTAGCTTTGTCACCTGTTATCCCTCATCACCTTGAGCTAAAGGTTGGGATCCACAAGTGATCAATCTCGTGTCATGCCCATAGGATCATTAGTCTATTCTTAGGTTGACACAATCTCCACCAATCCAACGCATAGGAAAGCAAAACTCTCACTTTTTGACAAGATGCCTTGAAGTCTTCCATCCATAGGAAAGCCAAAAATCTCCAGCCAATCCTCCTTAGGTCTGTCATGCAGCTTTGACTCTCCCTAGGAAATCTTTCATCAGCCAATCCAAAATCTGTGCTTAATCCAAATCCAACCATGAGCTTCCGTGTTCATCCATATGCAAGACCCCATCCCCATCAAACTCATCATCAAAGCATGAAGTACCAATCCTATCATGATGTGTTTGGTCGCATTGTCCTTGCTCCCGCAACCTCCTATTCCAATGATGATGAAAATCTTGTTGACTATGACGAGTATATTAAAAGCCTTAGAAACATTCCCCCAAGCATCCCCCAAAATCCAAGAGTTATTCCAAACTATCTAGTCATGCCATCCGATATTCCAGCTTCCCCTCCATCACCCCATCAACCAAGCTTCCAATCTTCCACCCCCATCACACTAGCTATTCCTGTCAATCCACCTCCACCTTCGACACACGAGTCTCCAAGGAATCTCCTAGAGGAAATACAAGAAAAGTCACCTCCAACAGTCGATAAGCCATGTCATCTAATCCAACCATGTGAAGTAGTCAGTTATGAAGCTTCCCCATCTATAATATCACCTCCATCTCCCATAGCTATCATCCCCATACCATCCATCAAATTACTTAAAATCCTTCCACTTCCTGCAAGCATCAAAATCCCACCACCTGTCAAATCCCTCCAAATCCTATCCACATCGCCTCCAAGCATTTCCCAAATCTCTCGTAATGACCCTTATGTATCCATCTTCTACTCACCCATCTCCACTACTGAATCTCCCATCTATCCATCTGCTGCCTTTGAAGAATCCACCCCTTCACCTCCTATCACACCATCCACTCCAAACCAATCCTATCAAGATCCTACCCAAAAGCATGTTGACATCCCCCAAAGCATAAATGAAGATATCATCATACCATGTCTTCCATCCATAGTGCAGTCACCATCTCCTCCATCTCCAAAACCTCAAGCCATATCTCCTCCACTACAACATATCTTGTCATCCCACCAGCTACATCAAGATCCTATCCTTCCATCTCCCCCGTTCCATGCTTCCATCTTACCACCTATCCAAGCTATTCCACCATCTATAATCTACCCTCTTGGTTCACTTACATTCATCCACGCTGGCCCTCTCTCAATAGAAGAATTAAGAAAAGTATCTCCCCATTGCAATACACCTAATAAATCACTTCTACCATTTTCTGCAAGCAAAAAGTTTCCTCAGCTTGTTCAAATGCTTAATCGATGGCATTATCAAGGTCAAGGTTTAGGACCACAAGAGCAAGGAATCAGAGAGCCTATTATTGCACAAAAAAATCTAGCATTTCATGGTCTTGGATATGTATCCAAAGGCTCACCATCTAAAGGTGTTGGTACACCACACCCCCAAACCAAGCCTATCTCCAAGCCCACCATGCCAGCCTCCCATCACTCCTTCAAGAAATCTTATGTCATCCCCCCTCCACCATCTTTGCAACCCAAAACAACCTACCATATCCCCCCTTCATCCGCTAAATCCATTTTGGGTCCCTATGTCCCAAAATCTACCATCCTCCATCCTCCTATTAGCCATCATAAAAATCCTATTCCATCCATTCCTATGCAAGATCAACAAAGGCACATATCAGGGCACATCATCCATCATCATCCCCCTACATGCTCTTTCATATCCTCTCCATCTCACAAAGCTTCTCCTAACCATCTTCCCAAAACTTACCACAACAATGTAAATTCCAACTTCAAAATGCATAAAGCTAAAAATCCACATCCTAGGCAATCATATGTCTATTCTAAAAGACATACTCCAAAAAGGCAAAATCCAATCAAAGAATGCAAAACAATGCAAAAGCCTATGAAAAGAAAATCCAAAACCATGTGGATCCCCAAGAAAAAAGTTGAAACCCAATGCATAATGGCATCCACCATTGCTAATCCCCCATCTAGTGACTCATGTCCCCCATCTCCTAACTCCATCTTGGGTGCCTATATCCCCAAGCACGCTTCCACAAATCCTCCATCACGCCCGCATCTACCATCTATCCCCCATATGCTCTTTTCACACCCATTCCAACATGTGCCAATGTTGCTCTTGCAAGCATCCCCATCTCATGCTCCTTTCCAGCATTTTCATCCCTCCATCTCCTACCATCAATCCCATCTAATCCGATCTATTGCATAAATCACACATCCGGTGTACCAACAGCTAGCAACAAAATTGAACATTCCAACAGCCAGTGAAAAATCCCAAAAAAGCCAAAATAGCTGAAGAAAGCCAAAATCATTCCAGCTAAGTCCAAAGTCAAAAAGTCAAAAAAAAGAAAAGAAAAATAATGCATCCACTGGTGAAAACTTGGCAATTCAAGCACCTTGGACAAGTACCATGATGAAAACTTGGCAAACAAGCGTCATGCGTAATCCTGCCATCCCCAGCTTAGCCTATCACCCTCATGCTTTTGGTCATCTCTTGACATCCAACTCCATCTTCCAATCTATCCACCTATCCTCCATCCTCCAGCTTCCATCTCACACCATCCACTAATCTTATGCAGCTTCAGCCAATCATCTCAGCTATCATCCATCTCCCTAGCCCCTTCAGCTTTTTCCATCCTAGCTTCAATCCTATCACATCCATCATAAGACCTCCTTCTGCATGTTATCTTCTTATTGGGGGCACTATATTCCTTGGAGATCTTGTCTTGTCCATCCTCCCTTGTCATTGGTATCTAGCTCTAGGCTATCCTCATGCAAACCCAATGTCATCTCTTTATATCCATCATAATCCTAGCTATCTACCATCCTATCCAGCCATCTCATCCTGCTCCTCTAGCTATCCTTGGTCACAAAATCTCTCATCATCATTGGATGCATCCTACTAAATCCATATCTTTTGCTATCACCCCACCCTTAGCTTTCGCATCTTTCACAACATCGAACCATCCCGCTATCCTATCATCCTGAGCTTTTGCCTGCTTGTAACTATCTTGGTCTGTTAGCTTGTACCATATCTTGATTAGCTCACTTGTAAATATCTTGGTCTGTTAGCTTGTACATTCTTTTTAGCTTTGTACCATTGCATCTATCCAGCGCTCATGTCAGTTCGTCCTTGATCAGCATCTTGCACCCATCACACATATTGGTTAGCTATTCCAACGCATCCTTTAGCTAGATTTCTTGTCACCAAAGTGTTATCTTTCTTAGTTCAGCTTGCCAGATGCATCACTCATCCAAATCCACCAGCTTAGGTGCTCTCCGATAGGTCCTTGCAGGATATAGCTTTCCTCATGTCTGATCTTGGTACGTTAGTACCTTGTCCTACCCATCTCGTTGGCAAACAGTTCTCTTTTGGATTTTCGCTTTCTTTTGATTTGGGATCTTCCCTTTTGGGTCTTGAAGTATCTTTTCCAAGCAATCTCCTTGTTCCCTCCTCAAGGTTGCCACGATCTTCCATATCATGGTATGCTGCGAATGGGGCAATTAGAGCGTAAGGTCTTGATCAGGTCTTTCGTTTGTTTTTCTTTTCTGCTTGTGGGTTCTCCAGTGTCGTTTCCACGCTGCTTCCTCTAGGATTCATGTGTGATGCTGGGGCAATCCTTGTGTGTTTTTTTTGAGTTAGTTTGTCAATCCTCTGGACAGTTGGTGAACAGGCCTTGATGTTCTTGGTAACCTTGGCAATTAACCAATAGTCCTATAGCAAATCTAGTGCTCAACTACATGGTGGTACTTCTCTTTGAAGTATCCCCTCGCTCAAAAAGCTTCAATGGTTTTCCTTCATCTCCATTATCCCCCATCCATATCTAGCATCTGTCTCTCCTACCCCAGCTTATGCATCAGTATCTCTTTGAATCACTCATCACTCTTAGCTTTAGGGATCCACAATCCTAGTCTTAGGGATCCACCAATCCAAATCAATCCACCAAGCCTCATCTTTCGAGATCCACAATCCTAGTCCTAGGGATCTCCGAAACCCATCTTCCACCAATCTGACTCTTTGAAATCCTGTTGCATCAGCTTTATAATCCCCTCATCCATCTCCCTATCCTGGATTCCTTTTTATATAGCGCTTCGCTCCTTCATCCTCCACCTTCCCTAAAGTCTTAAGCTTGCTTCCTCTTGTGCATCTGATTCTCCTTTATCATTCTCCCATAGTGAGAGTTTGAGCTAATTTAGCCCCTTCTCTTTGCCAATCTGAGTTTCCTTGCTCATCCGAGATTTTTGTACTTTTCAAGAAGCCATCGAGCCTCGCTTTCTCTCCCCGCTGCCTTCTTGAGGGGGCATCTCACAGCCCATTCTCTCCTCTTCTGCTCTAGCCTTGGGCATCTTATTTTCTTATCTTTGATGTCATGCCACTTGTGGCATCACATCAAAGAGGGGCAAAATGTAGACACCTAAAAACCTTTAGAAAATAAAGTATTTTTATTTTCTGAAAAAGTCCTGATGACATCATCATTTATTAATTAATTAATTATTTAATTAATTAATTAATTTTTATGCCATTAAATCCCTTTATCTTAATTAAAAATATTTAATTAAGGAATCCCTCACAAAAATGTTTAAATCTTATTTAAACATTATTTCCTTATTTATTAATTATTTAATTAATAAATTGACCAAAAATCCTAAAATAAATAAAAAATTTATTTTTTGCCCAAAACTTGGCCAATTTCCTTATGACCAATAACCTCTTCCAAAATCTTCTAATCCTTCTTTAATTTTGATTAAAGGCTAATCCCATCATTTCCTACCCCTAATCCCAACTCAAAATATTTAATTAAGATTAAATATTAATCCTCATGTTTATTAAAAAAGTTTTAATAAATATCTCCTCAACCCAAACCCTTGAAATAAATAAAACTTTATTTATTTCCTAAAAATCTAATTTATCCTCATCCTAAGAAGTTCTAGACTCTTCTAGAAAGTCTCCATCCTCATCCTAGGAAATTTTAGACTATTCTAGAAAGTCTTTATCCTCCTCCAAAATCTAGACTCTTCTAGAAGATGTCTTTAAACCTAATCCTAATCCCCTCCTAACCTTGTCACATTCCCTAAACATGGGTTAAGACTTACTAACCCAAGCCAAAGTTAACAAATATCTCCTCCTTCACCAACCCTCATTAAATGCCATCCACTTGCCTATCCCTAAGCTAATCCTAAACCATCCTAATCCATCCTCTAATCATTTGCACAAGCCTAAGAAAGCTTAAAACCTTCCTAATCAAGTCCAAGTCGAATTTGCTCTCATCACCCTCAAAATATCTCAACCATAAAACTTTATGAAGTCCACTAGGTCATAAATGACTCTTACAAGCCCTTTTATTGCTCTTACAAGTCATTATGAGGGTCTTTATGAAGATTTTATCTCTTGTAAGAGCAATAAAAGGGCTTGTAAGAGTCATTTATGGCCTAGTGGACTTCATAAAGTTTTATGGTTGAGATATTTTGAGGGTGATGAGAGCAAATTCGACTTGGACTTGATTAGGAAAGTTTTAAGCTTGCTTAGGCTTGTGCAAATGATTAGAGGATGGATTAGGATGGTTTAGGATTAGCTTAGGGATAGGCAAGTGGATGGCATTTAATGAGGGTTGGTGAAGGAGGAGATATTTGTTAACTTTGGCTTGGGTTAGTAAGTCTTAACCCATGTTTAGGGAATGTGACAAGGTTAGGAGGGGATTAGGATTAGGTTTAAAGACATCTTCTAGAAGAGTCTAGATTTTGGAGGAGGATAAAGACTTTCTAGAATAGTCTAAAATTTCCTAGGATGAGGATGGAGACTTTCTAGAAGAGTCTAGAACTTCTTAGGATGAGGATAAATTAGATTTTTAGGAAATAAATAAAGTTTTATTTATTTCAAGGGTTTGGGTTGAGGAGATATTTATTAAAACTTTTTTAATAAACATGAGGATTAATATTTAATCTTAATTAAATATTTTGAGTTGGGATTAGGGGTAGGAAATGATGGGATTAGCCTTTAATCAAAATTAAAGAAGGATTAGAAGATTTTGGAAGAGGTTATTGGTCATAAGGAAATTGGCCAAGTTTTGGGCAAAAAATAAATTTTTTATTTATTTTAGGATTTTTGGTCAATTTATTAATTAAATAATTAATAAATAAGGAAATAATGTTTAAATAAGATTTAAACATTTTTGTGAGGGATTCCTTAATTAAATATTTTTAATTAAGATAAAGGGATTTAATGGCATAAAAATTAATTAATTAATTAAATAATTAATTAATTAATAAATGATGATGTCATCAGGACTTTTTCAGAAAATAAAAATACTTTATTTTCTAAAGGTTTTTAGGTGTCTACATTTTGCCCCTCTTTGATGTGATGCCACAAGTGGCATGACATCAAAGATAAGAAAATAAGATGCCCAAGGCTAGAGCAGAAGAGGAGAGAATGGGCTGTGAGATGCCCCCTCAAGAAGGCAGTGGGGAGAGAAAGCGAGGCTCGATGGCTTCTTGAAAAGTACAAAAATCTCGGATGAGCAAGGAAACTCAGATTGGCAAAGAGAAGGGGCTAAATTAGCTCAAACTCTCACTATGGGAGAATGATAAAGGAGAATCAGATGCACAAGAGGAAGCAAGCTTAAGACTTTAGGGAAGGTGGAGGATGAAGGAGCGAAGCGCTATATAAAAAGGAATCCAGGATAGGGAGATGGATGAGGGGATTATAAAGCTGATGCAACAGGATTTCAAAGAGTCAGATTGGTGGAAGATGGGTTTCGGAGATCCCTAGGACTAGGATTGTGGATCTCGAAAGATGAGGCTTGGTGGATTGATTTGGATTGGTGGATCCCTAAGACTAGGATTGTGGATCCCTAAAGCTAAGAGTGATGAGTGATTCAAAGAGATACTGATGCATAAGCTGGGGTAGGAGAGACAGATGCTAGATATGGATGGGGGATAATGGAGATGAAGGAAAACCATTGAAGCTTTTTGAGCGAGGGGATACTTCAAAGAGAAGTACCACCATGTAGTTGAGCACTAGATTTGCTATAGGACTATTGGTTAATTGCCAAGGTTACCAAGAACATCAAGGCCTGTTCACCAACTGTCCAGAGGATTGACAAACTAACTCAAAAAAAACACACAAGGATTGCCCCAGCACCACACATGAATCCTAGAGGAAGCAGCGTGGAAACGACACTGGAGAACCCACAAGTAGAAAAGAAAAACAAACGAAAGACCTGATCAAGACCTTACGCTCTAATTGCCCCATTCGCAGCATACCATGATATGGAAGATCGTGGCAACCTTGAGGAGGGAACAAGGAGATTGCTTGGAAAAGATACTTCAAGACCCAAAAGGGAAGATCCCAAATCAAAAGAAAGCGAAAATCCAAAAGAGAACTGTTTGCCAACGAGATGGGTAGGACAAGGTACTAACGGACCAAGATCAGACATGAGGAAAGCTATATCCTGCAAGGACCTATCGGAGAGCACCTAAGCTGGTGGATTTGGATGAGTGATGCGTCTGGCAAGCTGAACTAAGAAAGATAACACTTTGGTGACAAGAAATCTAGCTAAAGAATGCGTTGGAATAGCTAACCAATATGTGTGATGGGTGCAAGATGCTGATAAAGGACGAACTGACATGAGCGCTGGATAGATGCAATGGTACGAAGCTAAAAAGAATGTACAAGCTAACAGACCAAGATATTTACAAGTGAGCTAATCAAGATATGGTACAAGCTAACGGACCAAGATAGTTACAAGCAGGCAAAAGCTCAGGATGATAGGATAGCGGGATGGTTCGATGTTGTGAAAGATGCGAAAGCTAAGGGTGGGGTGATAGAAAAAGATATGGATTTAGTAGGATGCATCCAATGATGATGAGAGATTTTGTGACCAAGGATAGTTAGAGGAGCAGGATGAGATGGCTGGATAGGATGGTAGATAGCTAGAATTATGATGGATATAAAGAGATGACATTGGGTTTGCATGAGGATAGCCTAGAGCTAGATACCAATGACAAGGGAGGATGGACAAGACAAGATCTCCAAGGAATATAGTGCCCCCAATAAGAAGATAACATGCAGAAGGAGGTCTTATGATGGATGTGATAGGATTGAAGCTAGGATGGAAAAAGCTGAAGGGGCTAGGGAGATGGATGATAGCTGAGATGATTGGCTGAAGCTGCATAAGATTAGTGGATGGTGTGAGATGGAAGCTGGAGGATGGAGGATAGGTGGATAGATTGGAAGATGGAGTTGGATGTCAAGAGATGACCAAAAGCATGAGGGTGATAGGCTAAGCTGGGGATGGCAGGATTACGCATGACGCTTGTTTGCCAAGTTTTCATCATGGTACTTGTCCAAGGTGCTTGAATTGCCAAGTTTTCACCAGTGGATGCATTATTTTTCTTTTCTTTTTTTTGACTTTTTGACTTTGGACTTAGCTGGAATGATTTTGGCTTTCTTCAGCTATTTTGGCTTTTTTGGGATTTTTCACTGGCTGTTGGAATGTTCAATTTTGTTGCTAGCTGTTGGTACACCGGATGTGTGATTTATGCAATAGATCGGATTAGATGGGATTGATGGTAGGAGATGGAGGGATGAAAATGCTGGAAAGGAGCATGAGATGGGGATGCTTGCAAGAGCAACATTGGCACATGTTGGAATGGGTGTGAAAAGAGCATATGGGGGATAGATGGTAGATGCGGGCGTGATGGAGGATTTGTGGAAGCGTGCTTGGGGATATAGGCACCCAAGATGGAGTTAGGAGATGGGGGACATGAGTCACTAGATGGGGGATTAGCAATGGTGGATGCCATTATGCATTGGGTTTCAACTTTTTTCTTGGGGATCCACATGGTTTTGGATTTTCTTTTCATAGGCTTTTGCATTGTTTTGCATTCTTTGATTGGATTTTGCCTTTTTGGAGTATGTCTTTTAGAATAGACATATGATTGCCTAGGATGTGGATTTTTAGCTTTATGCATTTTGAAGTTGGAATTTACATTGTTGTGGTAAGTTTTGGGAAGATGGTTAGGAGAAGCTTTGTGAGATGGAGAGGATATGAAAGAGCATGTAGGGGGATGATGATGGATGATGTGCCCTGATATGTGCCTTTGTTGATCTTGCATAGGAATGGATGGAATAGGATTTTTATGATGGCTAATAGGAGGATGGAGGATGGTAGATTTTGGGACATAGGGACCCAAAATGGATTTAGCGGATGAAGGGGGGATATGGTAGGTTGTTTTGGGTTGCAAAGATGGTGGAGGGGGGATGACATAAGATTTCTTGAAGGAGTGATGGGAGGCTGGCATGGTGGGCTTGGAGATAGGCTTGGTTTGGGGGTGTGGTGTACCAACACCTTTAGATGGTGAGCCTTTGGATACATATCCAAGACCATGAAATCCTAGATTTTTTTGTGCAATAATAGGCTCTCTGATTCCTTGCTCTTGTGGTCCTAAACCTTGACCTTGATAATGCCATCGATTAAGCATTTGAACAAGCTGAGGAAACTTTTTGCTTGCAGAAAATGGTAGAAGTGATTTATTAGGTGTATTGCAATGGGGAGATACTGTTCTTAATTCTTCTGCTAAGAGAGGGCCACCATGGATGAATGTAAGTGAACCAAGAGGGTAGATTATAGATGGTGAAATAGCTTGGATAGGTGGTAAGATGGAAGCATGGAACGGGGGAGATGGAAGGATAGGATCTTGATGTAGCTGGTGGGATGACAAGATATGTTGTAGTGGAGGAGATATGGCTTGAGGTTTTGGAGATGGAGGAGATGGTGACTACACTATGGATGGAAGACATGGTACGATGATATTTTCATTTATGCTTTGGGGGATGTCAACATGCTTTTGGGCAGGATCTTGATAGGATTGGTTTGGAGTGGATGGTGCGATAGGAGGTGAAGGGATGGATTCTTCAAATGCAGGGGATGGATAGATGGGAGATTCAGTAGTGGAGATGGGTGAGTAGAAGATGGATGCATAAGGGTCATTACGAGAGATTTGGGAAATGCTTGGAGGCGATGTGGATAGGATTTGGAGGGATTTGATAGGTGGTGGGATTTTGATGCTTGCGGGAAGTGGAAGGATTTTAAGCAATTTGATGGATGGTATGTGGATGATAGCTATGGGAGATGGAGGTGATATTATAGATGGGGAAGCTTCATCACTGACTACTTCACATGGTTGGATTAGATGACATGGCTTATCGACTGTTGGAGGCAACTTTTCTTGTATTTCCTCTAGGAGATTCCTTGGAGACTCATGTGTCGAAGGTGGAGGTGGATTGATAGGAATAGCTAGTGTGATGGGGGTGGAAGATTGGAATATTGGTTGATGGGGTGATGGAGGGGAAGCTGGAATATCGGATGGCATGACTAGATAGTTTGGAATAACTCTTGAATTTTGGGGGATGCTTGGGAGAATGTTTCTAAGGCTTTCAATATACCTGTCATAGTCAACAAGATTTTCATCATCATTGGAATAGGAGGTGGCGGGAGCAAGGACAATGCGACCAAACACATCATGATAGGATTGGTACTTCATGCTTTGATGATGAGTTTGATGGGGATGGGGTCTTGCATATGGATGAACACGAAAGCTCATGGTTGGATTTGGATTAAGCACAGATTTTGGATTGGCTGATGAAAGATTTCCTAGGGAGAGTCAAAGCTGTATGACAGACCTAAGGAGGATTATCTGGAGATTTTTGGCTTTCTTGTGGGTGGAAGACTTCAAGGGTATGCTGTCAAAAAGTGAGAGTTTTGCTTTCCTATGCGCTGGATTTGGTGGTGGCTATGTCAACTTGAGGATAGACTAATGATCCTATGGGCATGACATGAGATTGACCACTTGTGGATCCCAACCTTTAGCTCAAGGTGATGAGGGATGCAAGTGACAAAGCTAGATTACCCTAGACAATGCTCTGTCAGAGGGATAACCTTGGTGAGATTGGTTGATTGGTAGGATAGATTGATTGGATAGCAAACTCTGGCAGAGTAACAACAATTCCTTAAAGGCTTGGGTGATTTTGGATTGGGTTGCTAGCTGGCTGGGGGGATGATTTGGATGGACTTTGGATTTGGGATTGTTCTAAAGCAAAGAACTGGATAGATTCAGTTGCATCGGCGGAGCTTGGATGATTTTCTGATAAGGCAGTGACTACGCTAAGTATGCCTTGAGTTGGGAGATTTTTGCTTTTCTGAGATTTCAACCAAAATTGGCAAACATTCATTCAAAAGCTATGAACAAACAAGCAGACAAAAGTTTTGAGCAAGCACTTTAAACACACCAACATCTTAGGAAGCTTTCTACAAGGATGAAATTTGGTTTAGCTAGGGAGTCCTCGATATACGCAAGGTACGTGAGGCCCAAATCCGTAGATGAAACCAAAAATATGTCACACAGCCGAGAGGAGCGGTAACCCACTTCTCCTCTTTCACTTCTCAAAGGTATAAAGTTCCTTGAGGCTTAGCCCGAGTGACAAAATTTTGATCCCAAGAGAGGTGTCTTTGGATTCACCTCCCGATCTTTATACTCCACCGGAACGCTGGAGTTGAGGTCGTCTCAAGGGGTGATGAAATCCCCAAGCAGGCCTCCTAAAAAGCTAAGACAAGATTTTGGATCCTAATCTTATGCACCCAAGATGGCCTCGAAAGACGACAAGGGGAGAGAAGACTTGGATGATCTTGGGCTAAAAAACACGCGTTCATTCCAATTGATGATTTAGATTTTGTAAGCTATGATTGAAGACACTTGTGATTATGGCATACAATGTTAATTCCAATTTGACAGCGTCGTCAGCATAATGAAAGTCGAGAGATCGTCAACATAAGAAATGCGAGCGTCATTGAAAATGCATCCAAACCATGCAATGTTCATTTAGGCATTCAAGATTGAGATTTGTTGTTTTAATCATGCATTCAAGAAAAATTTGATTTTAATCCATGGCATTCAAGAGTGATTTTAGCAACATGCATTCAAAGACAAGTGGTTAAACATTCAAGTTTTTTCCTTTGAGCATTCAAGATTGAGATTTTGTGTGTTGTTTTAAGAACTTTGAAGTGCTTTGTTTTAACCTTAGATCATTCAAGATTGTTTTTGGACTCAAAAGTGAAAATTAATCTTTGGACTTTGCTTTTCATTCAAGATTTTGTGTTCTAGTTTGCATGTTTTAAGCCCAAAAATGATATTCCTAGATTGTTTTGATGCACGAAAATCCTAAGAAACATTCAAGATTTTGCAATAAGACATTTGTTTGGAACAAATAACAAAGCTTTTAGGACAATTTTTTGGCAACCATTTAGGACTCTTAGTTTTCATGAGATTTTTTAAAAGAACTTTAGTGTGCACTTAGTGTTGATTTTGAACCTTTTGAAATAGAAACTTGAAGTTCTTTTTAAATTCCCAAAAATGAAGTGTTCCTAATTTTGCATGAATGCATCTAAAACCTTGATGTTGCAAGGATGCAAATGATTAGATTGGTTTAGTTTCACTTGTTAAAAGATTTTTTCTTTCTTGCAAATTTTTAATTTTTCAATGGATTTAAGTATGATTTGGGGGTTCATTTTAAGCACTAAAAATAAGTGTGTATGATTTTGCTTCCTTAAAAAAAAATGGTCAAGATCTCCCACAAGAAGAAGAAGAAGAAGTAGATGGAATAAGAAGAATATAGACAAGAAGAGGAAGAAGAATTTCAAGTTCTTTGTCCACCTATAAGCTTGAAAAATCTGCAAACACTATGAGATAGATTATGAGTTCCTTTGTCTTCTTCATGCTCATGTGGACCTACAAAACCAATTTATACAATCCTACCAATCACAAAAACAAGAAAAATTAGCCAAAATCAGCAAATAACATACAAAACTTGACTAAAAAATCTAATGAAGATGACCCATGCGGGGTCCCACCGGGCGTGCCAAAATGTATATGAGCAATGTTAGTATGCTAATAGAAACCAAATTTAAATAAAGCTTCTACAAACTAAACAAAATTCATAAACTTCAAGATAGACTAAGATGAGCTCTTAATTGAGAATATGAGCCATTAATGGACTCTCTCAATAAGAAGCTCTCTTGTTGAGTAGCTTTATCTAAATGGATAGGATGTATGCTCAATATGCTTCCAAAGGCTTCAATGGATGATTGTGGATTTTTGGTGTGGATAGATGGCTTTAGAATGGATTTGGCTCTCAAAATAGCATTATAACTTTACTTCATGGATTGTGTTATTTTGCAAAGGGGAAGGATCCAATTTATAGGCAAGAGGCTTGAGGGTTTGAGGGCTAAGATGCAAGGATGGGAAAAAGCTTATGGAGGGCTCAGATTGCATGAGAGGAGAGCACATGGATTGTGCTTCCTTATAGCCAATCAAGGAGTGACACATGTCACATGGTGAGAGGATGGAGGAAAGGGCAAGGATGAGTCAACAAAGGAGGCTCAAGAGATAAAATCTTCATAAAGACCCTCATAATGACTTGTAAGAGCAATAAAAGGGCTTGTAAGAGTCATTTATGACCTAGTGGACTTCATAAAGTTTTATGGTTGAGATATTTTGAGGGTGATGAGAGCAAATTCGACTTGGACTTGATTAGGAAGGTTTTAAGCTTTCTTAGGCTTGTGCAAATGATTAGAGGATGGATTAGGATGGTTTAGGATTAGCTTAGGGATAGGCAAGTGGATGGCATTTAATGAGGGTTGGTGAAGGAGGAGATATTTGTTAACTTTGGCTTGGGTTAGTAAGTCTTAACCCATGTTTAGGGAATGTGACAAGGTTAGGAGGGGATTAGGATTAGGTTTAAAGACATCTTCTAGAAGAGTCTAGATTTTGGAGGAGGATAAAGACTTTCTAGAATAGTCTAAAATTTCCTAGGATGAGGATGGAGACTTTCTAGAAGAGTCTAGAACTTCTTAGGATGAGGATAAATTAGATTTTTAGGAAATAAATAAAGTTTTATTTATTTCAAGGGTTTGGGTTGAGGAGATATTTATTAAAACTTTTTTAATAAACATGAGGATTAATATTTAATCTTAATTAAATATTTTGAGTTGGGATTAGGGGTAGGAAATGATGGGATTAGCCTTTAATCAAAATTAAAGAAGGATTAGAAGATTTTGGAAGAGGTTATTGGTCATAAGGAAATTGGCCAAGTTTTGGGCAAAAAATAAATTTTTTATTTATTTTAAGATTTTTGGTCAATTTATTAATTAAATAATTAATAAATAAGGAAATAATGTTTAAATAAGATTTAAACATTTTTGTGAGGGATTCCTTAATTAAATATTTTTAATTAAGATAAAGGGATTTAATGGCATAAAAATTAATTAATTAATTAAATAATTAATTAATTAATTAAATAATTAATTAATTAATAAATGATGATGTCATCAGGACTTTTTCAGAAAATAAAAATACTTTATTTTCTAAAGGTTTTTAGGTGTCTACAATATTTGTATTTAAGTTTATGGTCTAGTAGCTATTAAGATATTTTTTGAGTTGCTTTTCTAAACAATTTGTGGGACTCAATAATGGATTTTGTAAAAAAGTCATAATTTATGTTTCCTATTCCTTTTAATTAGCTAATTAAAGTTTTTTGAGAATTTATTTCTTTTAAACTTGTCAACATGTGCTTTATATTATTCGTAGGTTGTGTAAGACCACTTATCAACAAGATGTAGATAATATCTCATAAATATAAAAATTCTATTTTAGAGAATTTACTTAAATATATTTCAATAAGATATTATATAGAATCAACATAAAAATATATTTCAGTTTAAAATTCTAAATTCTAAATTAAATAACTCCAAAATACTTAAAAATTGAATTTAGGGAGATTCATAATTATTAATAAGAGACTACAATAAATACTATAGAAAAAAGATAGGAAAGGGCCGTGGTAAAATCTTTAACTTTAAGTTGAATACACATGAAATTGCTATCAAGAATTGTGAATAGGTTGGACAAATAACCTTTCATTGTTGAATTGTACGAAGAGGCAAGGAAGGTAAGGAAAGTCAGGTAAGGTAGTAGGAGAGATTCTCACTCTCCATTTGATAAAAGGTCATGCTCATACAAGGAAGGAGAGCTTGCTAGACATGAAATTATTAATAATATTTATGAATAGGTTCACAATCCATTAAGTTGAATACGCCACTATAAGTATCTCAGATTCCTCAAAATGATAATGAATGCTAGAATATTATATCACATAAAGACATCAAAAGAAAAAAAACATAGAATCTAATGAATGACATTAATCTCTGTGAAAACTATCTAATGAAATACCATGAATGCTCTCAACCTTTATGGGAAATACATAATTTGAAATACAATAAATTTCATCAATCTTCTCAAACAACCAAGAAGTGAAGTAAAATGGAAAGTCTCATCATCATGCAAATACCAAGGCATGCATATACATAACATATAAGCTATGTGCTAGTCACATCTATTCATGGGGTAGCCAACCTCATCTTAAGTAGAGGGTGGAGGTGGGGTCGAAAAGGGGAAGGGTGGAAATTTAAAGGGAGATAGTGGAGGTTGACTGAAAGAAGGTAGAGGGGGGAAACTAATTTTTGGTTTGGGTGGAGGATTTGGAATATTTAGAGAAGGAATGCTCAATTTTGGTAGAGGTGTATTAGGAAGAGGGGATACACTAGGTAGGGGAGGAACACTAAATTTTGGAAGAGCAGGTGCACTTGGTAAAGGAGGAACACTCAAATTTGGTAGAGGTGTATTAGGAAGAGGGGGTGCACTTAATTTGGGGAGAGGGGATACAATAGGAAGAGGAGGAGCACTCAACTTTGGTAAAGAAGGTACACTTGACAAAGGAGGAACACTCAACTTAGGGAAAGAAGGCGCATTTGTGATAGGAGGAAAGCTTAATTTAGGAAGAGGAGGGGCAATAACATTTGGAATAGAAGGAAGTGGAGGAACACTCAATTTGGATAGAGGGGGGATGCTAGGAAGGGGAGGAAGAGAAACCTTTGGTAGTGGGGGAATGCTAGGGAGAGGAGGTAGAGGGGATGAAACTTGCAAGACTCTGCGATGAGGGATTGATGTAATGATGACTTGTTGGGATTGACGATATGACATTGGAGTAGAAGCATAGGTCTGAATTCCACTAGAATCTGAGGATAGTAGGATGAGTTGGGTTGATTCAGCGATTGAGGGGATGTTGCATGACTTATGGGTACTTCTGAGAAGTTTAACAGAGCATGATCTCCCAGGGTCAAGATTGTGCATAATGGGAAGCTCCACCTTGAATTCTCCATATTCATTAGTTTCTCCTTCAACGGAAAACCTTTCATTGGTGCTCTTCCATTTCCTATTTCTGATGATGCTGCACTCCACGGCTACGAAGGCACCTACATCCAATTCCACTTCATCAATATCCTCCCATCATTATAACAATACGCGATAAATCCAACACAAGCATTATCAAAACTAATAGAACTTTGATTATTTTAGTAACTGAGTTAGGGTTTATCACCTGGTAAGAAGTAGGCGGTTTCTGATAGCTGGGTGTCACAGAATACGCTTCCCTTCACCACAACACCGTTAGGCTTTTGAATGACTTCTTCATAGCTTGCACCGGCAAAAGAAGAAATACAGAGAATACCAATCCCCAGCAGAAGAATTGGCGCAACGTAATAGGCTTTTGATGCCATGCTTATGGTTTAGAGCTTATGCTATCTCTCATGTCCTTTCTCCCTTTTATAGTAGAATGGTTGGAAGCTTATGCGTTATGGTAGGTGGTTTTGCTGTTACGGTTAGATGCGATTGAAACTAGATTTCCACACCTCTCTTCAAACAAAACTAGATGAAATGAATTAGAATTTAAAGTCGCTTACTTTGAGTGTAAGGTTGTTATGCTGACTCATTTTGCCATGCATATACTGTTGAACGAACGCCTTCTCAAGTTACGTTTCTTCCTTTTTGCTATTGATGCCTGACTTTCTGTCTTTTCTTTGGGTTAGTTGAATATCTCCTCCTAGTCCATTATACGCTGTCATCTCTTCGAATTATAATAATTTCCGCCCAACTAAACTTGTTGACTAGGTAATTCAAGTACAGAAAGGTAGTTATGATGGATGTTTTTCTATAAAAATCGGTCTGAAATTTAACTTTGCTTTAGGTTGTGTTGAATTGCCGCTCTTTGTTTAATCCTTTCCTAACAGTTAGTTGTTATTATTTTTCTCCACTATTCAATTCAAAATTTTCCTTCCTTCGAGAAGCTTTACTGAACTTATGTCCTGAAGAGATTTAGATCTGAGCAAATGGGCTTATATTTCTAGACAATATATTCTGTCGAGAGAAGCCAAAATCCCACTTATTTTATAATTAATAAATATGGATATCTTAAACACGTGGCGTCTCACTGTCTATTATGTCATTTTAATTTGTTTTTTATATTGAAAATGACAAAATTGAATGTTGTCTATTAGTATCTCACAAATTTTATCTGTTATCTTAAAAAGCTTATCTGATATTTAAGGAGTAAAAATTGTGAAATCTTGAATATATATTATAAAAATAAACACATGTTAATGTTATTTTATTTTTATTTAAAAAAAAAAATATATTCATATAAATTTAATGTGCTTCTTGTTTTAGAAATATTGTACTATTATTAAATATTAATATACTGACATATAAATGTAATATAAAAATATTCAAACAAATCTTATTATATTTCAGTATATTATATCAATTTGATTTACAACAAAGATCTGGGGTTCAAAAGAAAAGTCATCACACATTCAGATTTCATGATATTCAAATTAGTCTTGGATAAGTTATCATTATTATTAGATCACAATGTAACATAAATAACACACACTTGATTATGCAAAACATCCAAATAATGTTTGTACCTTGTGACATCAAAATCAATACATCATGATGTAGAACAAGACACGAACAATCATCAAACAAGACTATGATGTATTTCAGTAGCTTTTGGAACTTGAACACTGAAATTAGACTGGCTTGCATGCTTCACAAAGATACAAGTGTATGTTTACCTTGTGGCTAGTGAAAATCACTCCTAAAGTTTGGATCTTATATTCAATCACTTTTTAGATAATTGAAAGTTGCTGGATTAATAGACATTAAAAAGTTAGGTTATCTTGGAGGAGTTTGAGGCATTTTGAGTTTCTCTTGAGATTTGTTGTTAGGTTTACATGCAATCTTGAAATAAGTTTGTGGTGACACACATGGATATTCTATAATTTGCATGTAGAAGACAAATAAGAATTCTATCAACATTATCTTATATCAAGAACTAATGAGAATCTTCTTTTGTTTGTGATACCTCTTGATTCTAATTACAAAATCTTTCCTCTTGACCCTCTATATGTAAGTATATCAAAATGATTGTCAAATTCAAACTAAAAGATAAGAATGTGTCTTATATGAAATAAATATTTCATTTTCAAACTCTTCTAATGTCTTGAATAAAATCTTTCAATGTGGAAATAAATAGATCATTTTTATACATGTAAATAAATAACTAGGGAATGATCACCAATAGTTTTATAATTAATGCACTACTTGTATTTAGCTCACTCAAAATCTATAGTTCACATGTTTGCATGAAACTTCTGGCACCATAGTCTCAGACTTTGTTTGAGGTCATACAAGACTTTACTTAAATTACAAACCAAATATGTTTTACCTTTTACCATGTATTTTCATAGTAGTGTCATATAGATATCTACCTCCAAATGTTTATTTTGTTCAATCTCTAAACATAAACTAGTCCAATTTAAACAAAGAATCTATTGGGATGTCATTTTAATGACATAAATTTCTATTTCATCATAATCAATACCCTCAACTTCAAAGTAACCCTTTTAAACCAACCACCTTTTTTTATATACTTCCATTTGAGCTAATATTTTTTTAAGAATACCCAAATACATCCAATAGCATAAGATCCTTTAGATGATGGAAAAAGATGTCATGTATCATACTTTTAAGAGCTATCATTTCTTCTTTCATGTCTATTTTCTAAGACACTACATCATTCATATCAAAAGTTTTCTTTACAAATTTAGGTCTAATAATGTTGGTGTCTAAAGTACTATACATCTCCAATCGTCAAGAAAATTAGTCTTTTTGTGTGATTAACTATATTTTGTGAAAATTTAAACAAGATGATACAAATGTTCTACCTCATCTTACTTCTCTTAAAAAATATTTAGATCTTGATAATATCTTATCAACTTCTTATCTATCTTGGAATGTTGCAAGAGCATCATGGGTGAATTGATGATCAACATCATCAAAAAAAGATTACCAATTTTTTAGTTTCATTTTTCATTTATTTATGTTTTTCGTCTCTCTATTTTATTTACTATGATACAAATAAATCCTTAGATGATTTTGTATATGATGCTAGCTGAGCATTTCTGCACATACTCTTATAGAAACTACCATTGACCATTATGATCACATATTATCCTATCTAGTATATCCTTAGGTTCATGTACATAGGGGATTAGTCGATCCTCTTGAAGGATCTTGTAAACACATCACATTTTGGGATGCATATTGTTAACTGCTAGGGTTTTCGTTGCACAAAAGGATCAAATTCTCTATGACTGATACAACCAAAAATAAAAGATGTACAAGGCAGCTAAACCACATTGCATATCTAGAAATGGATGTTGGACCACTACCAAAAAACCCCCTCCCATCATTACTTTCCATGACTTGCAAGGATTTGAACTTGAGAATAAGCTTTGATACAACTTGTCAACTGCTAGGGTTATCATTGTAGTACAAGATTGACTTTCCATTGCCAAATGCAACCACTAGACTTATAGAAAATATATGAAGTTTTCAAGCCATGTCACAAATATAGTGAGACATTTTTTCCTACTTACAACACATACTTTATATCTAGTTGGAAATTTCTTTATTCCTTTTTTCTACAAAAATGAGTCCAAAATAAAAATAAAAATAATGCACTTGGATTATTTAGAAGATGTAGCTGACTGGAACATGTAATGATAAAATATAATAAATGAATTATGTGTTCACAATTTATAATCATTGGTAGGTGTAACATAGAAAGGAAGAATAGCACTCAAGACAAGGAAGACTACTTACCTCGCAAGTAGATTATTAAGGAAGAGAAGAAAAATGAGTAGTAAAAGTAGAATTTATCACAAAGAAGGTATGAATTTATTAAGGTGGATAGGTGTGTTTTACTTTTCATTCATACGAATTTAGTGTTTTTTATTGTTAATCAAATAGAAAGTTAACAAGATGAATGTAGGGAGAGAAATAGTTGAACATACATGGAAAATGAATATTGTAAAGACAATAATATTTTTTTAAAAATTTATAAAATTGGATCAAAAAGGATAATATATGAGAAGAAAGAAAGTGCACAAGGGAGAGAGGGATGGTTTTTGTTTGGACATAAAGAAATATTATTGTCCAAGGGAAGATCTATTTTTATGGAGATAAGACAAGCGGGAACATAGTAAAATAGACAAGAGAGAAGATGAATAGAAAACATAAGATATGATGTATCAGTTTGGAAAAAATATTTTACATGTGATGTTTTTAATGAAGGGGTAATGAACTATAACATTTAAAATTAAAGGTACAAATGGTGTAATAAGTGGTTCGATTTTGATGTAATAAATAAAATTAAAAATTATTTATTATACAATAAAGGTTAATGTAAAAATATAGTCTTTGTTTTGTGTCTTGAGTGTTATATGTATTGGAAACTAAAATTGGAAAAATTGTTATGTTGCCATTGATGTCAAACTTTACTGGTCAGATAGTTTTCTATCTTATTTGAGTGTCACATCTAGATGATTGATGAAGAGGATTTGAGAAGTTGTTCATAACAAAAGAACCTAGAGGAAAGGTTGACTAATGAGAAGAGAATACAAAGGGAACTTCATTAGTTATTCTTTGACAAGACAAAGTGATTTCTTAAATCATATTACAAGTGAAGAAGATAGTTGTATTAATGCCTTGAAGAAATGATTGAAGACTGACCAAATGCATAGGCTCGACTAAGCAACATAGTAGAAGATTAAGGAACTTGAAATGGATGTTGAGTGATGTTAGTGTCGACCGAGTGCTAGTACAATCGAAGAAAATTTGTGTCGACCAAGTATCTGTATTGACCAAGTGTCAGTATATATGCCAAAAAAGAAAGATAATAGTGACTAAGTAACCCAATGATGATTGAGTGATAGAATAAAATATTGATCAAGGGATAATATTTTAAGAGTTTATAAGAAATCTTGACTTCTAGTCAACAAAGTTGAATTCTTTGGATATGTAAATGGTGTTGAAGATAAAGATGGAACCTAGAAAATTTAAATCAATGGAAACTAGTTTTATTCATTTCTGTGCAAGGATTTAATGAGAAGTTTAGAGAATTTTCTAAGAGGAGAAAAGAAGGGATGAAATGATGGGAAGATTTGACAAAGATGACCTAAACCTAAGATTTACGATGGTGAATAAATGACAAAAGATCATAATTGTGTATTTAAGGAGGTACAAGATCTATGTTTATGTATGTGTGTGAGGGAAAGGTTAGCAACGAATGTGAAGACCTAACAAGGTTGAAATAATTTATTGATGCTATTGAATGGTGAACTTAAGCAAAAGGTTGAGGAGAGTTGAGGAGAGGTGAAGAGTGATTGCTTGAAGGGTTGGCAAGTGAATTAGAGACTAAGATGAAAATGAAGGCTAGGCAATGGATCATCATGTGAGATGAATAGAGATGTGTACTTGCAAATTAAGTTGTATTTGTTAGATTTTCTATTATTTTCTAACCATTGTATCAATGTTGAAATCCTTTAATCAAGGTTGACTTAACGATCATAAGTAAATCCTTTAATTAAGGTGGCATACTAATGGAATGTTCTAAAGTTCTCTAACAAGGTCACATTTAATAGTGTATTTTTTAACCTTTAATAGGGTTGGCTCCTAAAAGAGCTCACTTCAAAAGAGTTAAAAATTGGTGACATGTTGTTGGCTGTTTTTCCCAAATTGGGTTTCCATGTTGAATCCTATTGTAAAACTTGTGTGGATGTTATAAATTGTGATGATTTAATATTAATGTTTACATTCTTTAAGTTTGTTATATTTAGGACAGGGGATTGCTACTTTATGTTACTAAATGTTTAGTATAGAGACCGAGCTAATGGATGTTGATAACTAAAAAAGTTTAACTATTTGATTGTTCAATTGGTACATTTGGACCTTGGATAACTAATTCACCCCCTCTCAATTATTCTAAATATTCTAAAAATTTGTATATGAGAATTGGTGCTTGTAGAGAATAGTTTAAAGGTGCCAAGATTGAACAAAGAAAAGTGCCCTACATGGTAAAGTTTGATGAGACTACATCTAGCTAGAATTTGTGATTCCCTAATACATTTTATTGATAATGAATGTATGGAGATAATAGTGTTGGAAGTCTCAATTGGAGATGAAGATACTAAGAAAGGGGGGGAGTGGGGAATTAGGGTCTTTCACACTTAAGTTTTTTTACAATTCTTTCTTGCATTCACCACATTTACCATCTCATGTTCCAATGACTTATGCATGCATAACTTATAAAATCAAACTGTAATTATATATATATATATATATATATATATATATATATATATATATATATATATATATATATATATATATATATATATATATATATATATATATATATATATATATATATATATATATATATATATATATAATCTATCACATGCATGAAATGTAAACACATAACACAAAGATTTGGTTACCTAGAAAGACTTCAATTTAAAGGTAAAGCTAGGGTGGGGATGACACCCACAAATCTTCACTAGTGTAGTAATAAAGTTAACCTATAAGGGTTACAATGTTTGACCATATCCAATGGTCTACCTTGTGAGGGGTCTACCTTATTAAAAGAATTTGATATTGTTAGATCTCACCTTGCTAGAGGATTTTACACTTAAAAAAAAGTAAGGACTCTGTTAAGAGATTTACAAAGATTTGTTAAGACCACTCTATTAAGAGATTATCCCCGACTCAATCTATTAAAACTAATTTAGTACCCAATCCTTAGTCTTCTCTAATAAGATGATGTTGGACCTCCTCTCTTTAGCCTGATCTAATCTTTTTGTATGATAAAACTTTACTATCCTTCACTTCTTGACAAGGTCACTCACTCTATTCTGCAAATAATAGAACTTAACTCTTTTTCTTTCTCTGCATATGGTCCCACATTCATAATTGAATCATATGAATAGCTCACTAGCTCCTTCTCATCACATCACCATGTTTATATCAAAATAGGTTTAGGCATGCTCTGTTGAAAGATTTCATAGCGAATTTTGTAGATGCTTCCTTATTTTGCCTCTTCATCTGATTGGTTCATCATACAACATAGGGATCTATGATCCACATCATAAAACACACAATAACCTCTATAAAAACCTCTATAAGTATTAAATATCTTGGCCATGTTGTCCTAAAAATGGTTTACCTCAAAGTTTGTATCATTTTTGACTTAAATGTCAATTCTACATTACTCGGCATTTACTATCTTTCATACTTGACACTCACTCTATATTTTTCTAATGCTCAATATTTAGTATGCTCAATGCATTTTGTGTAACTTGCTATCAATGTGCTTAAACTAGCCTGTTAACATTGGAATTGACTTACATTGAAAATACTTGGCAACCAAAGGCATTCTTAGCTCCTATAGAGCTTTGACATTTATAAGTTTTATACACAAATCTTTAAATGACTTGGCCTATATAGAATAGCTCGATCATAGTGATGATCATCTAACTCTACCTAGTATATGACTGAGTGTTTGACACTTATAGAAAACAATAGTTAGAGATATCAACAATCTCCCCCTTAGATATTAGTGGCAAAAATACTTTGTCATGATTACATCATTAAAATGGTAATATGAGTACTCCTCCTAAGTCTATGACTTAATTCTAATAGTCCTACAAAACATTGACTTATGCTGAATAAACAATGAACAATAAATATATGTACATGATTCTAAGTAGTTTAATTGTTTCAGTGTCATACCATGTTTTCCTTGAAAACTCTGATTTCTAAATCTAACTTGTCTAATCTAAAATTTACTTCTGACCAAAAAAATGTGTAATCATCATTACATCTCTTCTTTCCTTCTTTTCTTTCATTATTACCTCCATTCAAAATGTGTAATCATTATTCCATTCCCCCTTGTTTTTGACACTTATGTCTTCTACTAGGGTTGAATAGGTGGAATCAAACAATATTTTTTAATAAATGATCTGTGAACTTGGTTGATCATAGGAAGTGCATGATCCCTAGTGGTTCTTGCTAATTCTAAAATATGATTGTGCAACTCCAATCTAGCTACCAAATCAATTAAACTATCAACAACTGAAAGATTATGATCTTCATGAACAAGATCTTGTACTGATTTCATTTCTCACTGTATAACCTCCAAATGAGGTATCAACATGGATTGCATGGAGATAAAATTTGATCTCATGTTCCTATCAGCTTCTTAAGCATAGCCAATTTTATGTGAGCATTCAATAACTTATTATAATGGTTTGAGTTGGATTCAACTGACTACAAAATAATGCAATTTGTTTTCTACATATTAACCTAAATCTACTAGATTTTTTCCTAAAGATTGTTAGTGAATTTTGTCACATCACAAATTTTTTTGTACAAATGTTATACTTTCTATATAACATCCACTCTATTCTATACACATTCTTGCAACTAAACTATTTTCTCAGCAAGGGTTGTTGAGACTTTCTGCACAATCTTATTCTCAAATTTCTTAGCTGACCAATCCATTAGTTTCTCATTTGTTTCTATATCTCCACCACTTATTTTTTCAACAATAGTTACAAGTCGAGAAATGATTGGGGCTTGCCCATCAAAATTTTGTATATCAATTACCACTACAAAAATGTCCTTTACATTATTTAATACTTTCCTTTGTTGATGTTCTCTTCTCAACTCTTCTTGTTTCTTCTTCTTAGCCAAAATCTCATGAAACCTGATAGTGTACTCAAGAGTGAGATTTTCCAAATCCAATTGTAGAATCTCAATAACTTCATCTAGACTAACTTCAATATCTAGAGAGTTGTACTTTGTTACTTTCCCTTTGTGAGGTGAAGGAGTGATGCTACTTGCCACTTCTTTAGGATATGATGAGAGAATATCACCACTTGGTCTTCCTAAAATATCAATGCTAGAGACAATAATAGTAACACTCATCACAATTTTATTTTCATCCTTATTCTGTTCAACATGAGGTCTTGATACATTTAGTCCTTCTTGAACTCTAGAAGAAATGTCTACATGTGTGTCTTTATTAGTTTCTTTTGCCTCTTGCTCCTCCTTATTTGCATCTGAGGGCTTCTCTTGTTTAGTAACTAGAGTGTCAAAGGTATCGACATGTATAGGTGAGATGTTGCCTTGTGAACTTGGCACACCTGAACTCATTTCTTCACTTTGATCATCTTGAATGTTCACTAGCTCAATTTCCTTTTCTTGTGTTACTTCTTTAGTTATGAGGCAAAAATGTTTTTCCAAAATAATTCATTTTTCTAAATTATAGCTTTAGTCTTATTTTGCAAAATCATAAAAATTCTAAACTTAGGAACAAATTGGTTCCTATATTTTTCCAAAAATGTTTATCTTTTTCTTGTGAAAAATTAGGCATAACTTTGGCTAATATGCCACATCTAATATTTTTCTCTTCTTTAGCTACCTATTGCCACCTTTTGTCATGCTATATAGATCCATTGGAATTAATTTGTTCTCCAAATTCTAAAGCATCCAAGTTCTGACTTTCCATCAAGTCCACCATGGCTTCTTCAATTTTTGATTTTTTCTCATCATTTTGTATATCATATTTCACATATCCAAAACCAGATAAACTAATAGAGCCTCATATGTCAATACATACCTCTCAATAGTTTTAGTTCTTCTTTTCGGTAGTCTCTTAATCAATCTTCTCCTCTTTGATTGATTAGCAGGGCCTTGAGATATTTCCCTCTTTGTTCTTGACCTTCTTGACTTAGTAGTCTCCATTATTTCTTTCTTTATAGATTTCTCAACACTAGTTGTTGTTTCCCTAGTCCTTGTTTTGGTTGGTGGTGGAGGAGAGAGGGGTTTCACCATAGGATTTGCAACTTCCTCTACTCTAGATTTTATAGTTTAAGCCTTCTTGTTGGGTGGTGAGACAACAACTATGGATTTACCCTTCACTTCTTCTTCTTCCTACTCTTCCTCATCACTACTACCTTTTTCTTCATCTTCTCTGAGACCTTGTGTAATCTGTAGAGGTTCCTTTCTCTTGGCTTGGGTGCCTAGCTTTGCCCCTAGGTCTTCAATCATTTTTTCCCTTTTCTTTTCCTTAGAAGCTATTTTGATATCTATAGTGATTCTTTCCTTAGCTTCTTCATATTTTCCAAAATATTTTGCTTCAATATCAATCTCTTCTTTTAATAATGCAACAATATTTGCATTCACAATCTCACTATCAATTTCATAGCCAAATGTTGTTAGCCATGCCTTCCTCAGCTTTAATGCCTTCACAAATGCATTATCTATGTCCACTAATAAGCATACATTATTGTTATGTTTCATTACTAACTATTTTGGTATTCTCATCCTCATCTTCATTCTTTGTTTGAATCCTTCAAAATATGAATTCATGACATTTTCAAAATTCTTTCTTGATTGAGCTATGTATTTATTGATTTGCCTTGTCACCAGGTTTTCCTTGTTCCCAAAAACTATTGCCAATACCAGGGAAATACTTTTGAATGTAAAAGAAAATACACATAACAAGTGATCCAAACTTGCATGTAGAGTTCTTTTCCTTCCTAATAGATATAAGGTTTTATGCTAGTTGAAGTTTCTATAACTAGACAAGATCATATTCATGATCTTTTATGACAATCTTCCATGCCCGATCCACTACCATGCACGAAAAATTGTTCAATCTTCTCGATTGATAGAAGTTGTTAGTAATTAATCTCACTGAAATTCAATCAATGGATTAGAAATGTTTGAGATGGACAATCCTCATCCATTCCACTTAGCTTCTATGTTAGCTTCAACTTCCTCAAGACTCAAACATTGCATAGTCTTCTTCTTATTTAGAGTGAGATAACCAATAACCTTTTGAGTCATCTTCCGTGTTATGTAGCCAAAACTTCATATTGAGGATCCTTCTCAGTACAATGTTGATCCATTCAATCTTAAAATTTCTTGGAAATTCAAGGACATGAGTCAACCCTTTCCTTTCAAAAATTTTGAATTTCTCCTCCAAAATTCCTTTGTCAGACAATTTCTTATATGCCTCTTGTATCTCATAATCACCAACTTCTCCAATCTTGCACATGTAGCAACTTCAAAAATTATGAATCATGATTGCCTTGGGTGCTATCAAGGATAACACACCCATTGAGTCATCTTTCATCACAATCTAAGGAATAGCACAAAATTTAGGTTGAGGCCATGCGCCACTCCTAACTAATTGAATGTTACTAACCTCTACTCCTTGACTCTTTCCTATGGATGATGAAGTTTCCATTTTTCTTTTTTAAGGTTCAAAACTTCTTCCCTATGGATAACTTGGCGCCACTCAAATCTTCACTCCATCAAGATTATATTCCAAATTTGTTCTTAAATTGTCTTAGGATCTCTTTTCACCAAATTTTTCTTGAGCTCCTAAAATTTTTATGCAAGGTACAAAATAATGTCTTCAAATTTTGATGTATACTTCTACTTGTTAGGTTTTCCATTAATTTTGGGTACTCAAATAGGTAGAAGGAAACTATCTTGGTTGAAACTATGCCTTTGAACTAGGTCTTCACTATAAAGCTTAGTCACTTCCATCTAACTTGGCCTATGCACTAGTTTAACTTATGAAGTACTCTGTCCATATTACAATGCTCAATCAATATAGACAATTTTACTAATTTTCAACACTAATTGTGTAATTGATTCTTTTGCATTGGTCCTTTAATAAATTTGTTCTTATGCATCTTTACTTATGCAAATATGAACTTTAGCTCCTTTTATACTTGGAACTGATGTAAGATGTATCATTAAATATATAGTTCCTTGCATACCTTTCTAGATTAGTTTGAGATGATATGATCACCTCCTCCATTGGATTAGGTGATCTCAGCTCCACTATTTCCATCTTCTACCTTTTTTCTTCCATGTTTGTTTCATATCCTTTGTTTTATTAATGTCCACTTTTCCTTTACCCTTGGTATGATTTGTTGTTAGTAGTTGATTCCTGCAGTATTTTCTTGAATATCCAAACTTGTGATATTTGGAACATATATTGTTAGGTGCATAATTCTACCTTTGAATAGTTCACTAGAGAATTGTCTTTGTTCTACATTCCTATTCTCTATGTCCATACTTTCTACAATTGTAACAATAGCCTTCAAATCTAGGTGTAGTGGATGCATTCTTCATTCTTGACCTACACTCATGTATTTTATGTGCTTGTTTCTTGTAGTAAAAACAATAACCAATAAACTTAGGTTTAGGATTTTGCATACCATTTTTTCTTCTACAGATTTTAGTATTATGACCATTTTTTGCATAATGATAACATGTTGGTCTTCCCTTTGATTTTTCATTTCTCCATTCTCTTGGATGATTCTCTTTGCTCGATAGATGAATGTCCTGATCCAAAAGTGTTTCTAGATGACCTCATTAGTTCTTCAAAATATTTCATTACTTCATTAGGCTTGTTGAATATTTTCACAAGTTCTTTTTCATTTTTAAATTCATTATTCAATAAGTTCTTCTATGATCATAGATTTTCTATTTCCACATCCCTTCTATTCAACTCCTGATATGCAGGCATCAATTGATTCATCAGGTTCAGTTGAGTGTTTGTGAGATTTTGTACATCAGATATCCTTTCTTCAAGTCCAGTTTCCATTTTCCTTTTTTCTTCCTCAACGACAATATTGTCTTCCTTAGCTTTCTTATTTTTCTTAGTTACTTCACATAGCCTTACTAACTGAATCTCATGTTCCCTTTTTAGTGCTCTGACTTCCTCATTCAAGATTCTATTATTTTCTAGTAGATCTAGAGTTGTTGTATCATTCTCACTTGAACTTTTAGTTCCAAACTATAATTTAGTTTCAACTTCTTCATAATTAAACTCATTTTTTAAAATAACCAACTCTTTCCTCCTTTTCAAGGATTTATTTAGTTCTTGTCTTGATGTTTCAAGTTTTTGCAGTATGTGTTGAATGTTAATTACCTTATTGTCAATAACGTTGTCCAATTTATAAGCCTCCATCTCCAAGAGCACTTAGGTCTGATCTTAACTGGAAACCAAGATACTAAGAGGTGGGGGGGGGGGGGGGGGGGGGGGGGGGGGTGGTTGAATGAGGATCTTTAACACTTCAGCTTTTTAACAATTCTTTCTTACATTCACCACATTTACCATCTCATGTTCCAATGACTTATGCATGCATAGCTTATAAAATTAAACTATAATAACATATAGATCTAATATATCGCATGTATGAAATGTAAATACATGAAAAAAACATTTGGTTACCTAGAAACACTTAAATTTGAAGGTAAAACTAGGGTGGGGATGACATCGACAAATCTTTACTACTCTAGTAATAAAGTTAACTAATTAGGGATACAAAGATTTTCCATATACAATGATCTACCCTATGAGGGTGGTGTAGAGGCACCTAAATTTCAAGAGAACAAAGAGGTTTAAATTCATTAAGTCATATGTTGAATTAATGTGACCCATTTATTATATATTTGAGTCTTTTGAGTCAATATATAAAGGCTAGAGAAGCCATTTGTAATAAGTTGTCAAAATTGTAAGAGGAGGTCTTAATATGATAAATAATGTCAAAAAAATTATTAAATAGGTAAATGGATCTATTTTTATCCATATAAAGTCATTTGATTCATAATTTTGGTCTAGGCTGGGTTTATATGGAAGTTGTAATGCAAAATTGCATAAAATGTTGTCATAGTTGCATAATTACTAAAAGAATGTAAAGAGATGGTTTAAAGGGTGGTTTAGAAGTTATAAAAAAACATAAAATCTATGAAAATGGATTTATAGTCAAACCAAAGCACTAACGAAAGGAAGAGATACATTTTGAAAGAAATTTGGTAATATTATGATTTGTTATTTTGATTGGGTTTTCTATCTTAGTGTTGGTTCTAGGTCTTGTACAGCCATGTACAACCTTGAAACCATGTAATATAGTTATGGATAGATAGAATGATGAATCCTCCTTCTCATCTTTTGAATTGGTTCATTTTTATGGAGGCATTCGGAGTGCGTTCAAACCCTTCTCTTTGATCAAACACCGTATCCGCTCTCTGAAAGACTCAAAAGATACCCTTTTGCAATCTGGAGTCTACAAGATTGAATGTTCATGTGGTGTTCCCTATATAGGGGAAACGGGACGCGCTATCAAAACTCGGTTAAAGGAGCATGGGGCTGACATACAACACGATCGAGTTGCTAAGTCAGCCCTAGCTGAGCACGCCTCAACCACTAAACACCACATTTGCCTAGAGAAGACTCAAGTCTTATGTCAGGAAGACAATTTCTTTAGGCGAAAAATCAAAGAGGCCATTGCCATTGGCAACCACCCGCGGAATCTTAATCGTGATGAAGGGTTATCTCTTAGCCATTCATGGCAACCCCTATTATCATCCACCAGAAACTTTTCTTGCCTCACCTAATGCGCTCTCTCTCTCTCTCTCTCTCTCTCTTCTTCCTCCGCTCTACCTCTCCTGCTCTCCCCCCCCCCCCCCCCCCCCCCCAAAATTTTTTCGTTCCAGTTTTCACTTAGTTTTATTCTTCTAGTTTTATTTATCTTCTGCTTTTCATATTTTCAGCTTCGACATTATTTATTTATTTTTATTTTTATTTTTTGTATTTATTTATTTATTTTATTTTTATATTGATATTATCTAGTTATTTATTTTACTATTCTGGTTATTATTATTATTATTGTTATAATTTACTTATTATTATTATTGTATTTATTTTCTTTAGTTAGTGATTCATTTACTATTTATTTTCATTATCGTTTCTTTTAATTCTTTAATTTTTTATTTTTTATTTTTGTGTGTGTGTGTGGGTCAATTTTGTTCCTTGGTGTTTACGCATGTGTCCGTATTAAACACAAGCACTCTCAAGCGTTCTTGTGTTGTATCCTTGCCGTTTTGTCTCATAGTCCCTTTCTTGGGTCGTTTTAGTCCGTTACCATTTCCCTTATTATAATATAGTAATGATTACGAGTATATAACATTGATTATTATTATATAATAATGACCATTATTATACAATAATAATTTCTATTATATTATTTGGTCATCTTTCTTTTAGAATTTCGTTGGCATTTCTTTAGGTTGTTTATATTTTTAATTATTTCATGTATTAATGAATATCATGCATATTTATACATTTTCATCTTTGGTTGTGTTTTTATTTTGTTTCCAGCCTTCTTATTCACCCTTCGGGTCACCCTCTTTTGTTTTATTTTTTCTTTCACTTTGGTTTTTAATAGTAGTTCTGTCATTATTTCTGGTGGTTGTTTCCCCTCTTGTGGTTGGATGTATTTTTATGGTTTTTTGGGGTTCCCTTCCCTCCGTGTCCCTTTTGTTGAACCTCAAACTTGTCTTGATTGGGGTGCACCTACCCCCCCCCCCCCCCCCCCCCCCTCCTTTCCCAACCTTTTTATCCTTGTTGGGTCTGCAATCTTTCTACTTTTTTCCTTCAGCTCTCTCATCCTGATGATGGATCACAGAGTGTGATCCGAAACGTTGATGCAAAAATTGTAACACAATCTACCCAGAAAACACAGCTAAGAATTCTAATGGATTGTGGAAAACTACTATCTACAGAAATGAATAAGTTATGAGCATTTTGGTGAAAGTGGATATTTACATATTTGAGATTCCCTGAATACAATCATGTTGTAGCATATGGTATGGGAACATTTTGGAGACTAAGGACCTCTAATAATATTCATTGGAAAGATATGTGAACTATCTTTCATTTCCAATTTGTTTGAATCATTTTCATTTAGATTTGTGAAGATTTGAGTGAAAATTGGTTTTTAAATACCTTCAATGGTGTTGTAGACAAAGATTTGATCTTATAGAATGATTTATGAATGGGAAAAATAAATGAATTATAGATTTGGAAACTAGACTCAGAAATGGATAATGTGGAATTAGTTTGGTGCTATTTGAATTTGTTTTGTGAAAGATATTTGATGCCCTAGGCAGGGTTAGATGTTTTTGTATGATGCTCTACATCAGAGGGGTATTCCCTATGAAAGGAGTTTGAGACTGTAAGATCTCACCCTATTAGAGGGTTTTATACTTACAAAAATGTAAAGAATTTGTTAAGAGATTTATAAAGATCCATTAAAACCCCCATTTAAGAGATTATCCCTAACTCAATCTATTAAAACTAATTTAGCACCTAATCCAAAGTCTACTCTAATAAGATGATGTTGGATCTCCTCTCTTCATTCTAATCTGATCTCTTATCTGATAAAACTTTACTATCCTTCAATACTTGACAAGTTTGCTTGCCCTGTTTTGCAAATAAGAGAACTTAACTCCTCTAATTTCTTTTCATATGTTCACACGTTGATACTTGAATCACATGAATCACTTGATCTATCCTCATCACATCACCATGTATATATTGAAATAAGTTTAGGCCTACTTTATTTAAAGACATCATAAAGAGTTTTCTAGATGCTTCCTTATTTCGCCTCTTCATCTGATTGGTTCATTACAAAACATAGGGATTTATGATCCACATAATAAAATGTATAATAATGTCTACAAAAACCTCTATAAGTATTAAATATCTTGTCCATGTCCACCTAAAAATAGTTTACCTCCAAGTTTGTATCATTCATGACTTGAATGTCAATTTTATATTTCTTGACACTTACTATCTACGATAGTTAGCACTTATTGTATATGTTGCTGATGCTTAGTCTTTACTATGCTCATTACCTTTTGTTTAACTTGGTATCAATGTGCTTGAAGTTCTTGGTAAACATTACACTCAACTTACAATGAAAATACTCACCAACCATAGACTTTGTTGGTTCCTATAGAGCTTTGGTATTTACATGTTCTATACACAAATATTTACATGACTTAGCCTATATAGAGTAACTCAGTTGCAGTGATAACCTTCTAACTTTTCCTATTATATGACTAAGTGTTTGACACAAATAGAAAACAATAGTTAGAGATATCAAAAAATAGTCCTTCCCTTGACAGTTTAGCAACTGAGACAAAAGAAAGAACATAGTTAGGTAATGTTTTAGATTGAATTAGTGCTAAGCTATGCCAAGTTTGATGATTTAAAAGATTGCATGAATGAAAAGGAAATGTGGGACAAACTTAAGACCATCTATGGAGGAGAAAAGAATGCCTTGAGAGAAAAATCAGAGAATGTGAGAGGTAAGTTTGATGAAATGAGAATGATAGAAGGTGAAAATATAGTTCAATATTGTAGGAGAATCAAAGAGGTTGTAAATATAATCAGAGGAGACAATGGAAAGATAGATGATGAAACTGTGATCAACAAGATATTGATAACTCTACTTCCTAATTATGCTATTAGGGTTCTTGCAATACAAGAACCAAGATTCATCCTAGGTAATAACCTAACTCTAGAAGGTGTAATTGGTAGACTTACTACTTTTGAAATTTAAAATTTTGATAACTTCACTCCTACTACTATTGAATATACATTTAAATCACAACTAGTTATTAGCAAGAAAGGAAAAGGAAAATATGTGAAGAGTGATAGTGATACTTTTGATGATGAACTTCATGAGCTTGAGGCATTGATAGCTAGAAGACTTTCAAAAGGCAAAGACAAATACATAGGTAAACTTCCTATAATCTATTTTTTCATGTAACAAAGTTTGTCATATTGCTACAAGATACCTTGATAGAGAATACAAAGATGAAAGAATAGAAAACAATTACAAAGGAAAAAGAGATGATCGAGACAACAAGAGAATCAAGGATTATAAGGACAATGGTAATAAATCTTGTTATATTGCTGAGGAAGAGATCAATTATGAATCTTAAAGTAGTGGAGAAGTTGTCTATGTTGATATGACTAAACATTCTAATGAAGATGTGAAAATTGTATTAATATCTTACATGACTAAAATTCATAGATGGATAATTGATAGTGGTTGTTCAAATCATATGACCAGTGATAGAAGTAAATTTAACAATATTGGACCATACAAGGGTAGTTGTGTTAAGTTTGGTAATGTTGTATTGTGTCTTGTGAAGGGAAAATGATCAATATAATTGACTAATAAGATTAAATGTGACAATATTTATTGGGTTTATGGATAACTATAACTTGTTGAGTGTTTCTTAGTTGAATAAATTAGGATTCAAAGTAGAATTCAATCATAGAAATGCCAAGATATTTGATGTTGTTGGTGAATTGATTGGAAGTGGTGATCAAAAAAGAGGTAACTTGTTCTATCTAGATTTGTCTTATGAAACATATTTGTTTTCACAAAATGAGGATATATAGTTATGGAACAAGAGGTTATGTCATATAAATTTTGACAATTTGGTCAACATTAGTAAGATGAAAAGAGTAAGAGGAATTCCAAAAAATGAAGAAACCTGATAATGCTATGTGTAAACAATGTCAATTGTGGAACATGAAAAGCTCTAGTTTAAGGAGTGAGACATATTCATCTAATAACTATACACTTGAAAGTGTCCCACTCTAAACCCTTCTATCCAAAAAATTCCATGAGTTTGGAATGCTTGGATGCCAGCTTAGTGCTCCCTATCCATGGAGTGCAAGAGAGTGTATTTCAAGTTTAAGGGCTCTCAACTGAGCCTTAGGAATACTCTTCTTGCTAGTAAACCATGCAATGGAAGATTCCAAAGACAAGATGCAAGAATGCAAATGTCTTAAGGATTTCTCAAGAATGCAATGCAAGTATGGAAGCTAAGCTAAGATGAGAATGCAAAATGCAACTATGCTAAAACATGTATGAGAGTGTTACAATCCAAATATTAAGCTATGCGAGATAGATTATTGCAAAATAGAAGCTAAACTAACATGCAACATGAATCTAAGCTAAAATTCTATGGTATGAGAGAATGTAGACAAGAAATAGAAGTTCTCCACAAAGCTCCAAAGGAACCTGTTAGAAAATCTGCAGCATAACAATACTCAAAAGATGGATGCTTTGAGGGGGAAAGCTCTCTCCCTTTTAAAGTCATACAGATGGTAGAGATCAAGATGAAGATGGTGGATGATCAATGGTGGAATTTGAAAAGAGGAGAGATCCATGTGCACACACAAGTCAACCAATAGAATATAAGTTGACTTGTGATATAAGAAAAAAGTCACAAAGCCTTTTCTTTTAATTGCAAAATAGGAAATGGACTTTATGTGTGCACTTCAAGTGGGTTAGAAGAATGGGGTCTTTTATTTAATTAAAAAGGGACATGTTCTTTTAATCAAATAATGAACTTAGGATAGCATAGTCAAACTATAGGTTATAATCAAATAAATTGATTATTAGCAATTTGGTCTAGGTAAATGATTACATTAATTTAGCCAAAATATTGAAAAGGGGGCTAATAGTCTAGATGACCATTTTTAAGTGATTACATTTGCCCCTCTTTGACTAATGCGTGATCAATTTGGGAACACATTATGTCAAAGAAAATAGAAAGCCAAGTAGGTGGTGATAGATATAGATATCTAATTTTGAAGAACGAAATGTAGAAAAAGATAGCAAGTCCTGAATGTATAGCTTGATAGTGGTAGTACTGAACACTAGGAAGAGAACAATGTTAGAATTCAAGAAGAATGTTAACACCTAGAAAAGTAGATAGAGTGAGAGCAAGTGAAAAGATCAAACAAATGCTCCTAAGAGATAGATAGCTATAGGAATTAGTGATAGAGTATTTTTGCCCCCTCGAGATCGAAATTGAAATGAGGTAAGGGGATGCAGAAACTGGCTAGACATGAGAAAATTAGAATATAGCAATGTCCAAGATGACAGATAGATGATTAGACCCCAAGAATGACTATAAGAAACTAATAAAATGCCCCAGTTTGACTAGAGTTGACCATGAAGGATATAGTGTAAAATTAGGTCAAATCTAGTAGAAAGATGATTTTAGACATGAAAAGGTTGAATTTGAGTAGATATAAAGCATAGAAATGATGAAGACATGAAGAAATGAAGATGCCCTAGTGATGATTCGGAGATTAGACCTCAAAAGGTCAGCTAACTACCCAAAAGAAAGTAGAATTTTAAAAGACAATTTTTACAATCAAGATGAACTCGGATTTTGATTTCTATCCCAAAAATGAATCCAGGACATTGAAATTATTTAAGAAGTCAAAACTTTATACAATGTGATGATAGAGATGGAAAAGAGATGAAGCGAAAGATTAAGAAGGTGAAAAGACATGAACAAGAAGAAAGTAAAGAAATATATGAAAGGAGTTAGCCCATATGTCTGCGAAAAGATGAAGACAGAGCTCTCCCCATATGCAAGAATGCAAGACTAACCTAGAAAATTAACCTAAAATGCAAGCTAATATGAAAAGTGGTTTACCAACAAGAAGTGCATAGCATTTAGACTCTTAATTTCATCATTGAGCATTTATTAGGGACATCATGAGATCATACAACCATCACTAGTATAACTATGAGGATATGAATATGATCGATATCAAATAGGTATGTTGAAATCCAATCTAAGCATCAGAGACATGTAAGTCAAGATAACTATGTGATTAGATTCCCTAATTTTAATTTAGTAAGATTACACCTGTATCAAGCCATAAGCACCAGGATAACCCCCAAGTGCGGTCTTGCAAAACAGTCAAGGATGATACATTTGTAAGTCAAAATGTTGAATAGGTCAAGCATAAATGCTTACAACACTATAGACAAAAAAAGTATACCCACAAGTAGAAATCAAGAAAACATGCCCCATGCCCCCTATCTTCTAGTCAATGACATCCTTGAAAGACTATTAGGGATGGAACATATAGTAAAGAAATCATCATAGAAAACATAAAAAGTAGATAAAGATCAACATAGCTCAGTTATTTAAGTGTTAAAGTGTGTGTGTGTAAGTCACTTGGCCATTTCTTCAAGACTTGATTCTGATAGTGAGAAATATCACAACATTGGAGATCGTAGGTAAACTATCTAAAAAGTGTTAAAAAACACTTGATGTCAAGGTGGGGGAAGTGTTGAGAAACACTATTTTGTGAGTTGTCAAAGAAACACTAATGCACAAGAATACCTTAATAGGCTAAGTAGCTAAGCCCCTGAGACAGGGACAAGAAACAATTCCAAGTCAGGAAATGTGTAGCGAAGTGGATGATTGAGACTGATAGACATAGCTACAAGGGTTTCAAGTAGTGTCTGTTTCCAAGTTTTCACCGCTTGATAGATTTTTTCAGGACTTTTTTCAATTTTTTTTTATATTTTGTATTTTTAAAATTTTTGGGTGATACATCAAAGCACCTATTGCTAGGTTTTTACTAAGGTGATCATTTTTTTAGGACATTTTTTGATTTTTAGGATTTTTTTTAGGATCATAGATATATACAAGATAGTTGAGTAGCAAGCCTCTAAGCATAGAACTTCTTCAAGTGTAGGATGTTGATGGGTTTTGCATGCTTTTCCCCTTTAGGAGTAGAAAACTAATAAGTACTAGACCCAAATGTTGCTATGATAATGTACGGACCCTACCAGTTAGGTTCAAATTTCCCTTTCTACTCCTGATGTTGTTGATTTTTTGGATTCTCTCTAAGCATGAGTTCACCTACTTGAAACTTACGAGGGTGAAATTTCTTGTTATACTAAGTAGACATGCGCTTATGACAAGCTCTCATGTGATCAAAAGCATCCTTACGATGTTCATCAAGAGTCTCTAATTCCTGTACTCGCATAGCTCTATGGTCCTCATTAGTTATCAACCCATGTAAGGAGACTCACAAGGAGAGGATCTTGACTTCTAATGGGAGGAAAACCTCAGAGCCATATACTAGAGAAAAGGGTGTGGCCCTTGTAGGAGTACGAATGGTAGTTTTGTAGGCCCAAAGTGCTGGATTTATCTGTAGGTGCCAATCTCTCCTAGACTTATGAACTGTGCGATGTAAGATTTTTAGCAATGTTTTATTAGAAGGCTCTGCTTGACCATTCCCTTGAGGGTAATAAATAGAAGACCAATGTTGTTTGATGCAAAATTTCTTCCATAACTATTTGAGGTCTTTATTTTTAAATTTTCCTCCATTATCAGTAACAATGGAAGAAGGAATACCATAATGGAAAATGATGTGATTCAATGTGAATAGGGCAACATGTTTTCCTATAGTAGCAGACAGTGGCATAGCCTCGACCCATTTGGTGAAATACTTAGTGGTTGTAATGATGAAATTGTGACCACTAGATGAACTGGGGTGAATCTTGCCTACCAAGTCGAAGGCCCATTGTAGCAATGGCTAGTATGTCACAAAGAAATTAGCTCACATCTAGGAGCATGAATTAGGTTTCCATGAAGTTAACATTTATGATAGGAACTGGCATAACAAATAGCATCAGCTTGCATAGTAGGCCAGTAATATCCCACCCTAAGCAGTTTTTGAGCAAGTGCAAGTCCATTTGAATGTGCCCCACAAATACCATCGTGGACTTTGGTAGGCACCTTTTCAGACTCTTCTAGCTCTAAACACCTAAGCAGCGTTCTGTCTAGACCCTTCCTATACAAGTCACTAAAGACCAAGGTGTAATGTGAATCATTGCAGAGGAGTTGGCATTTTTGGTTGCACGTGAGGGTTTCAGGAATAACCTGATCACACAGGTAAGAGAAGATAGCTGCGTAGTGGGAGGAATCGTGACCTAAAATAGTGCAGATCACTTGGTTTTCTGAAGAATCATAGGTTGGATGATGTAGTTCTTCCACTAGGAACTCAAATCATGATTCATGTTCTTGTAGTTGGAGGATAGATGCTAAGGTAGCCATAACATCAACAACCTTTTTTCTTGCTCTAGGAATTTGCTGGAATGCCACAAAAGTGAAATCGTTCCTTAGAGAATCTAGCAACTTCTTATAAGGGATCAACTTGTCATCTTTTGTTTGATAGTTATTGTTCACTTGGTTTATAACAAGTTGAGAGTCTCCATAGATATGCAATTTAGTTATTCTCCATTCAAGAGTCATTTTGATTCCATTTGTGAGTGCCTCATATTCTACAATGTTGTTTGTAGAAGGGAATAGGAGTTTTAGGACTTCGGGATCGTATAACCACGAGGGGAAACAAAAAAAAACACTTGCTCTAGCTCCATTATGAGTATGAGACCCATCAAAAAAAATCTTCCATGTCTTCTAAGTAATATACATGATTGAGGCATCTGGAAACTCAATTTGCATAGGTGTTGTATCTTTGAGTGGAAAGTCAGCCAATTGGTCATCTATGGCCTATCCTTTGATTGCATTATGTTCAACATACTAAATGTCAAATTCAAAAAGAATCATCATCCATTTAGCAAGATGACCAGTAAGTGCAGCCTTACCTAAAAAATATTTCAAAGGATCTATCTTAGCAATCAAGTGAACTGTATGCACCAACATATAATGTCAGAGCTTTTGAGAGGCAAATACTATAGCAAGGCATGCCTTCTCTATACTTGTATAGTTTATTTCATAAGCTACCAAATTTTGACTAATAGAGTATATGGCTCTTTCTTTACCCATCTCATCACTTTGGGCTAAGAGTGCTCCTAGAGAAGAATTCATAGCTGAAATATACAGAATCAAAGGTTTTCCTAGAATGGGTGGCATCAAAACTAGAGGTTTTGCCAAGTAGCCTTTGATTTGATCTAAACTCTGTTGACAGCCACTATTCCAAATATGGATTGATCCTTTATGCAGATTTTTATTGAAAGCTTGAGCCTAATCAGCCAATTGAGAGATAAATCTTCTTATGGATTGTAGACATCCTTATAGACTTCTAAGCTAACTGATATTCTTTGGTGGAGGCATATCCATGATAGCTTGGACTTTTTCAGGATCAACCTTAATGTCTTTTGCTAAAATGATATACCATAGAAATTTCCCAGAAGTGACACCAAAGGCACATTTTTTTGGATTTAGCCTAAGTTGAAATTGTTCCATATGGTCCAATATTAGACTAAGGTCTCTGAGATGTGTGTCTCATTTTTTAGATTTAGCTAGTGTGTCATCAACATAGTCTTCCATGTTTTTATGCATCATATCATGAAAGATGGTTGTCATTGCTCTTTGATATGTAGCACCAGTATTTTTAAACCTAAAAGGCATGACATTCCAGCAAAAGGTACCCCATTCACATGTAAAAGATATCTTTTCTTGGTCTGCTGGAGCTATCTTGATTTGGTTATACCCAAAAAATCCATCCATGAGCGAGTACATCTCATAACCCACAGTCATCTCCACTATTATATCGATGTTTGGTAGTGGAAAGGCATCCTTGTGGAATGCTTTGTTGAGATCTCTAAAATCAGTACAAACTCATATGGATTTTTCATGCTTAGAGATAGGTACAATTTTGGAAATCCACTCTGCATAATCAATGGCCCTAATGAAGTTTGCACTTAATAGTTTTTCTAACTCTGCCTTGACCAGTAGGGCCATGTGTGGGTGCATTTTTCTCAACTTCTGTTTGACAGGCTTGACATCTAGTGAGATTGATAAGTGATGTATGATTAGATCTGTATCAAGCCCTGGCATATCAAAGTATGTCCATGTGATTTTGACCTTCTTGTCTTGAAAGAATTGAGCAAACTATGTCTTTTCTTCATTTGACAAGGACTGCGCTACATGAATAATCTTAGGACATTCTTTTGTACCCAAGTTCAATGAGAACTGAAGATCTATCCTGGAAATAGCTTCGCAAACTACCAAGTACCTCATCGACAGGTGTCTCAGGGAGGTTTTCACCATTAGATATGCCTTTATTTTTACTTTTTTAAGGATCAGACACCACCACAATGTGGTTTTCACCATCTAACCGCTTATTTTTTCTTTTAATTTTTTGACTGAGGTACTTGATATCTGATTCTATCATGTTAACCATGGGTTCACTGGTGGAAGAAGTGATGGGTTAAATGGCATTTAAGTAACAAGCAATCTCATAGTCATTTTGGAAAGACTGTATTTCAGGTCTTTGATTTTGGAGAGACCAATCTATGAGATCTAGGTGAATTAGCGAGAGTGAGGTAGAAGTTTTAATACGATTGATATGGAAGGAGTCATCTCTGGTGACTTGTGAAGTCAAGCCTCTAGAGAATGTCACATAGGAGTCCAACTCAGGAATAGACCTAGGGGAACTAGTGTGATCCATTAAGACATGTTGTGAGCCAAACTCATCCGACCCTATACTAGACCATTCGACTACATTTGGTTGGGTTGTATAGGCATGAATTACATCCACCCCTAGCTCATAAGATGCATCCAAGAGACTTTCCCAATCATACTCATGAGAATCTATACTTTGATCGCTAGCTTTGAGATGAGTAATATTTTCTCTAATTTGTCCTCTATTCATGTCCTTAGAAGTAGATTCTTCTTGTTCCTGTTTTTGGGAGGTAGAAGCTTCCTCATTATTATTAGTAGTCAATATTTCTTCTCCCCAAAGGAGGGAAGTGAGAGGGACAAAGTCTTTTCCTTGTGAAGTGGTAGCAATTATGGGAGGGTGATCACTCTCCGATTTGCTAGACGTGAGCAATCTTTGATCACATGTTGGTATATCATTATCTAGCCCAAAGCCTAGACCAGTAGTATCTCAAGTATCATGACCTTGAGTGTGACTTAAAGGTTCAATTAGAGCATTTTTATGAGTAGTTAAGGACCCATGGCCCTGATAGCCCATTTTTGTTAGAAATTTATAGCCCTTTCCATATCTTTTAGGAGAAATAGGACTAGTCACTGTAACTTCCTCATCTTCCTCTTCTCTATAGATCCAGTCCTTAATGGTATGTTCTTCCTTTTCTGCTCCTAGAGGTATTGATGATTGCACAAAAGTGCCAAAAAGTGTCATAGTGGAAGCAGAAGGCTTCTTTGTGGTAGTTAGTTTCCCATAGGACCAAGGGGGAATTGGTAAGGCAACAATAGAGTCCAAAGTGTACTCACCCATACCAAGATTCATCAATTTTAGTTTTTGTTCACACTTTGTGAAAGATGGTGCTGGCTCATGAGAAGAGCGATTGTGTGGGACCAACATTTCAACAATGAACAATGTGTTGATGGACATCGAGTTGTCACCAAGGACAACTATCTTAGTACCATTGAATGGGAACTTAATGCACTAATGGTACGTAGAGGACACCGCTTGCATGTCATGAATCCATGGTCATCCCAACAACAAGTTATATGCAAGAGGTATATCTAGGACCTGGAAGACAACATCTTTTTCCACTAGACCAACTTGAATTGGTAGCACAATTAAACCCTTCGAAGGGCGTTCAACCTCATCATAGGATTTTATGGTGATCTTTCACCTAGGATCAATGGAAAATTATGACATGCCCAACTATTGTATCACATTGAATGAGATAATATTTAACCCTGCACCATTGTCTATCAAGACTTAGTGGACATGGGTATGGAAGATTTGAACTTTGACATGGAGAGCAAGGTTATGGGGATGACTGAGAGCTCGGTCATCTTCTTTAGAAAAGGTGAGATAGTGAGGCAAGCAGATGTGGTTCAGCATAGCTTGGAATCATTTTGCATGAATATCTATGGGAACATTGGCAAAGCATAAAGCTTTCTCAAGGATATCCTTGTGCAAAGGAGATAACTCTAGCAATTCAAAAATGGAGATTTGTGCTTGTGTACGTTGTAGTTGGCTAACAAGATCATAGTTGGAGATCTTGGAAGTAATCAGTTGCTTAGGAGATGAAGAATTTTTAGGGTCATGAGCAAATTTTAGGACAACCTTAGATTGCCCCCTAGTAACAACGTTAAGTGGTTCACTCTGAGAAGAAAAAGATTCAGCCACTCAGAGTACCACCTTGGGTCTAGTATCAATATGGTCTTGAGGAGTGGATCATGTCCTTAAGACCACTTTTGGTTGTTCATCTTCAACATCATAATTTGTCCAGTTGTCATTTTTTGAGCTTTCCATACACATGTATTCAATGGGCTCGAGAATGCCTATAACATTATCTATGTTAGCATAAACATAACTGATTTTGCCGTCATGATTCTTTTTGGCAGCTGACCTTGAGGTCTCACCCTTTTCATACTTAGGTAGGGGTTGTTTAAAGGCCTTATGATCAGCATTTTTCACAAGGCCATCTGTGACAACTTTTCCAGCTTCAATGAGGTCTTGAATTACATCTTTGAGCTTGAAGCAATTTTTTGTGTTATGCCCTTTACTTCGATGATAGTTGCAAGTATGATCTTCTCTCCACCATGGCGGTCTAATAGGTGGATCATAAGGATGTGAGTTATCTGGCAAGGTAACCAACTTGTTTCCAATTAAATTTTTTAAAACCTCTTCATAAGGTTCAACCATAGGTGTGTAAACACATCGATTCTTTGTAAATTTAGAGCCTTTATCAAAGATTTGTGGCTTTGAACTTTCCTATTGTTTCATTGCATAGATGGCATTGGAAAGATTAAATGTAGGCTCTTTAGTATTAGGAGTGTCCACTACTCCATCATTGACAACATACTTGTTCTTATTCCAAGGTTTTCCTTTGTCTTTACCATTTCCATTGTTATTATTGTCTTTGTTTTTAACAATATCACCCTTTCTGATAACAAGATCCTCGATGCGATATGCACTCTCAACCATGGCATTGAAGGATGTGAATAATTGTTTTCTTAGATCAAAGTATAGATCAAGTATAAGCGTATTGACAAAAATATCAATTTTTTTAGCCTCAGGAACTTGCTGAGGATACCGAGAATATAAAGATCTCCATCGTTGAAGATATGTTGCAAGAGGTTCTCCCAATTTTTGTTTGATTTTGCACAAGTCCAACATAGTCACAAGATGTTGAATGTTGTATAAATATTTCTGGATGAAGTGTTGTGTAAGTTTATCAATTTTTTTAAGAGGAGGACTCATTTTTGTGAACCATTCCATAGCTTGTCCTCTTAGACTTCTAGGAAACAAACGCATAAGAAAGGTGTCTTCATGCATAAAGTCCATGCTAATAGCATAAAAATGTCTCACATGGTCATGAGGGTCACCATTTCCATCGTATTTGTCATGCTTAGGAACCTCTATATCCTTAGGAAATGGAAACATGTATAGACTCCTATCAAATGGAAGAACAAAAATTGATTCAACAAATGATGTTTTAGGTGGCTCATTTGAAGTTTGCAGTTGTGCAAATTGTTTCCTTAGTTCTTGTATTTCTTCACTTAAGATTTCAGCCTCAGTGGGCTCTTGTTTTGGAATTATACATGCTCAACATCAAAACCTTGAGGGAGTTTCCATCCCCTAGCTGCCATGTATCAAAAGTATTGGTCTCCATTTTTCTCTAAAGCTCTAAGCATTAGTTTTTGGGTGAATCCATCTTGTTGAAATTTGATCATGTCTTTGCTAGTTACTTCTTCATCACTATCATGATGTGATGGTTTACGTGGAGAAGGAAATGTGCCAATGGTAGCTCTAGGAGTCCTTGGTGGCGTGTGATTTCCATCATTGTTCTCAAAAGGATTTTGAGGACAAGTTCCTTTATGTCCTTCATAGTGTGCTTGATTGTCAGTGTCGACTTGTTGGTTTTCTCTTTTCATAGCGTATATAGCCTCCAAAGTCTTTTGGATTTCACGTGCTTTTTCTTCTAAGTGATGTTTAATTTCATCAGGGTGCACCATAGTGACTATACCACTCATATCCCTGGGTGTCTCAGAGGGTGTTCCAAATGGATTTTCAAAACTATAAAGTGGATTGTGCCGAACGTTGGCCATTTGTGTTTGAGAAAATTTGAGATTCTTATCACAAGGCTGCTTGCGAGGATGTTTGGGTGGTGTTTCCAATTGCTTGAAAATGAAAGGTGTATGGTCACCATTACCAAATTGTTATCTAGTTGTAACCAGAATGTAAAGATTTGTCTTTGTTTAATAGGACAAGAGAAGTATGTTGGATTTGAAGCTTTTACAACCAAGACTAGTCACTTGTCAAAGTGTAATAGATGGCTTGTCAAATAGTGCTCAAGAGCTTACAACACTGGTGACTTGAGCCAAGGGAGTGAGCAAGAAGCTCAATAGTGAATAGCTAGAATAGAATAATACCAAGATTTTGACAAGTGATTCATCAAGGATATTTCAAGATTTACATTTGATCGGCTAAACCCATATTTTTGACTTAGGACAAATTTCTAACACACTAATACACAACTAGAATCAAGGGAGACTAACGTGACATACCTTAGAACAAAAAAAATTTGACTCCAGACACTATTTTGGAAAAAAGAAATAAGTTCAAGTGATAATTTCTTAGGAAGCAAGTGAAAGAGTGCTAGTTTTGTGCAAAAAAAGATCAATTTTTGACTTAAAGTGTTTTTTTTTTATTCGTCAATCAAATGGTTTTTCAAGTCAGATAGTTTTTTTTTTTTTTTTTTTTTTTCAGTTCTCATTGATTATCAGCAAGGTTTGCAAATAGTAGGTGTTTCAACATGTCTTAAAACAATTGAGCAAGGGTAAAAACAACCTTGTCAACACACATTTTTGATATCAGAACAACCTTCCTAGCAATTTTATTGAAATGTTTATGTTGTAAGAATGTTAACATAGGTCAACACATCAAAAATAGTAGCCAAGAAATCGACCTTAAAGTCATAGTTCATTTCTCAACAACGTTGCCCACACTTGATGCTTCTTCACCTCACACCAAGTGGTTGCCCACAAGAGATATTGGCTTTGTCATGGAAGTGCCATAAGCACAACCAAGGGAACACATATGGTGAGTGTAAAATCTTGGGGTGATCTGGGTAGTCCACTAGGATCGATCCTTGCACCAAGAAGTTGAGCGACTAAAAAGGGTAGTTACTAACTTAGGGTGTTTAGATAGGGCTTTCGTTCATAGTGTTCCTCTTGCTCCCAATTATGGGACACCTCACCTTGTGATGAGTAACTGATCTCGCGACCACAAGAGTACCTTAAGCATTCTTGCCTAGTGATCTCCATATGGTCAAAATCCCATAAGTGATCACACTAGGCAAAGAAAAACACTATGTCTACCAAGGTTTTGTATCCTTGATAGCTTAGAGTTTATAGTGGGTTGGAAGAGTCGGGTAATCTGCTTGTCCCCACTTGGGTCATTCCTCTCAGGTTATCTGATAGCAGACCCTCTAAAGGATCCTAACTACCACAAAATGGATCCACTCTCAAGGGTCAAGATTTTTGATTCACCTCAAGGGTGAAGAGTATACTCTCCTACCTTGATTGCTTCCCCCAAACACACCAAGAAGATTCATTTGCCTCTTACTCTTGAAAGAAAATGGTAAGTCAAGATTTTTGATTCACCAGAAGGGTGAAGAGCATACTCTCCCATCACCAAAAGATCCCAATTGTAAGTTTTAATGTGCCTAAAAAAAATAACTAGTATATGCAGCACATGTAAAAGTAAAGAACAAGAAAAAATGGGTTTTTATGCATTGGGAAGCCCTGGAAACAATCGTTAGTAGCCCTTGTGCATTTGAAGCTTTGACATGCGTTCTTTTTGTGCAATGTTTCAATTTTTTTTACAAGGATGGCAACCTAAAATCACAACTTGTTAGCACCACAAGTTAGTGTGAAATAACATAAAATAATGGAATAAAAAGTGGTTAGTTTTCTCAAATATCCAAGTTGTCTTCCAATCAAGTGTATGCAAATAAAGTGCAAACTAATCACAAATGCTCTCATTTTTACTCTTTGCTTTTGACCTAGTTAAAAAGATTATACTTTTTTGCTATGATTTCAGATTCAAAAATAGAAATGAAAAGAAGAGACCCCTACTAAAAATCCAAGAGCTTTCCAAAAATGTAAAAAATTCAAAAAAATATCTTCATTTGTGCCCTAGAGACCCATTTTGTCAAAATAGGCCAGATTTATCAAAGCAAGTTTTTGATCCCTAATAACACCTCAAAAGTTGAAACACAAAGAAAGTACCTCCCTTAGAAATCAAATTTTTTTTGAAAGTGTAAGTGTTTCCAAAAGATACACTGATTTGAGATCAAAAACAACTTTTTATGAAAAATAAAGAAAAGATCATAACTTTCGCAAATCATGTAAAAATGCTCTAAAAATAAGACTGAAATATATTGAACACATACCCAAACTATAAAAAAAATTTCAAAACCAAAATCCAGGTGGTTTAAAAGATATGATCAAATATTTAAACCAACTAGATTTTATTTTTTTGGCCTTCAAACCAATCTACTTATGGGTTGCCCTTAAAACCAAAGTGATAATTCTACAAAACCACTTGATTAGATCCAATATGCTGCTATAAAAAAATAGAGATAAGAAGTGAAAGCAAATGGAGCTATAAACTTGATTCAAGCCCCACGGTGGGTGCCAAAAATGTGCACTCGAAAGTGTCCCACTCTAAACCCTTCTATCCAAACGATTCCATGAGTTTGGAATGCTTGGATGCCGACTTAGAGCTCCCTATCCACGGAGTGCAAGAGAGTGTATTTCAAGTTCAAGGGCTCTCAGCTGAGCCTTAAGAATACTCTTCTTGCTAGTAAACCATGCAATGAAATGTTCCAAAGACAAGATGCAAGAATGCAAATGTCTTAAGGAGTTCCTCAAGAATGCAATGCAAGTATGGAAACTAAGCTAAGATGAGAATGCAAAATGAAGCTATGCTAAAACATGCATAAGAGTGTTACAATCCAAATATTAAGCTATGTGAGATAGATTATTGCAAAATAGAAGGTAAACTAACATACAACATGAATCTAAGCTAAAATGCTATGGTATGAGAGAATGTAGAAAAGAAATAGAAGTTCTCCACAAAGCTCCAAAGAAACCTATTAGAAAATCTACAGCATAACAATACTCAAAAGATGGATGCTTTGAGGGGGAAAGCTCTCTCCCTTTTAAATCCGTACAGATGGTAGAGATCAAGATGAAGATGGTGGATGATCAACAGTGGAATTTGAAAAGAGGAGTGATCCATGTGCACACACAAGTCAACCAATAGAATATAAGTTGAGTTTTGATATAAGAAAAAAGTCACAAAACCTTTTCTTTTAATTGCAAAATAGAAAAAGGACTTTATGTGTGCACTTTAAGTGGGTTAGAAGAATGGGGTCTTTTATTTAATTAAAAGGGGACATGTTCTTTTAATCAAATAATGAACTTAGGATAGCATAGTAAAACTATAGGTTATAATCAAATAAATTGATTATTAGCAATTTGGTCTAGGTAAATGATTAAAATTAATTTAGCTAAAATGTTGAAAAGGGGGCTAATAGTCTAGATGACCATTTTTAGGTGATTACAATAACATTTTGGAATAGGTTCATACTAACCTTTATGGACCTATTGATGTTTAATGCTATTATGGAGACAAATATTCCATTCTATTTATTGCTGAATATTCTAGAATGATGACTATGATGTTTCTTAAAGAAAAATCTGATGCCTTTAAGTTATTTAAGTGGTATTTGGCCAGAGTTGAAAATGAGATAGGAAAGAGCTTAAAATTCTTGAGATTTGATAGAGGCAGAGAATTCATTTCCAATGAATTTAACATATTTTGAAATGATAGAAGAATCAATAGATAGATCTTAGCACCTGGGACCCCTCCTCAAAATGGAATAGCTGAAAGGAGAAATAGACTAATCATGGACTATGCTAGAACACCGATGATGGAGAAAAATGTGTCACAACAATATTGAAAAGAAGTTGTAATTACAAAAATTTATACATTGAATAGAGTGTAAATCAAGAAAGGTACAAATGTTACACCTTTTGAATTATGGTATGGATATGCTACAAATGTAAAGTATTTCAAAGTTTTTCGAAGCAAATGTTACATACTAAAAGATAATAGAAATGGAAAAATTGATGCTAAGTGATGAAGACATATTCTTGGGCTATTCCATTAAGGGATAATCTTATAAGTGTTTTAATTCTAACACTAACAAAGTTGTGCGAAGTGAGAATGTGAAATTTGATGAATATGGAAAAAAGAATGAAGTTGAATGCGAGATAAAACTTGAAGTCTATAGCACATTCATATATGTGAATGAAGATGCTCCTTGCACCTTATGTGAACAAGAAAATATAGTTGAAGATCAACAATAAAATGAGAATGTTGAGCTACAACTACAAGTTGCCAAGAAATAGAATAGGGATTCGAAATAATAATATACCAAGGTACATGCAAGAGGAGCTGAGCATCAGGAAGACAATGTTGAGTAAGAAAAAAAAAACCAAAAATTGAACCAAAAAGATATAATGAGCTTCAAATTATTTTCCAAGATGAACTTTTAGAAGAAGAGAGAAGGAAAGAACATATAGTAGCAAAATGTGTGAGAAGACATCATGCACCTGAGAAAAATCATTGGAGATAAAGAATCTAGTATTATGACAAGGAAACGACTTAAAAGTGATACATGTTTACTTTATGAGTTTGAGCCCAAATTAGTAAAAGATATTTTGGAGAATGAGGACTAGATACAAGAAATGAATAAAAAAATTGAGTATATAGAAAATAAGAAAACATGGACACTAGTACAAAGACCAAAGGACAAAATTTTTATTGGAACAATGTGGGTATTCAGGAATAAGCTAAATGAAAATGGTGAAATCGCAAGGAACGAGGGTAGAGTGGGATGCAAAGGATATGCAAAAGAAGAAGGAATTAATTATGGGGAAACATTTTATCCTAGTGCAACATTGGAATGAGTTAGGACACTATTTGCATATTTTTCTTATAAAGGATTTAAGGTATACCAAATGGATGTCAAATTTGCATTTTTGAATGAGATACTTGAAGAAGAAGTCCATATAGAGAAGCCAAAAGGGTTTGTAGATCCTAGAAAGAATAATATGGTCTATAATTTTCACAAAGAGCTATATGGTTTGAAAAAATCCCCTGGAGCTTGGTATGCAAGTCTACATAAGTATTTGGTGAAGATTAATTTGTAGGAATAAATGATAATAGCGATCTATATGTGCGATATAGCTAGAATTCAAGGGTACCCCTACTATAGGTAATATGGATACCTAAAAATAACCACACAAGGAAAACACAATAAAAGATACAAGATTTGATACCAAATGAAACTCTTTATTCATAAAATAATTGTTTACATATAATGTGCTCGATTGTAAGGCCTTTTGAGTTAGGGCCAAATACAAAAATAGTTTTGCAAGATCCCTCAAGATCCAACTCCACACTAATCTTAGCTAGTCAAAATCCACACTCTAGAAGTAAACCCCAAGGAAATATCAATTTTTTCTTGCAATCCCATCAAGAAATCTCTTGGTTTACCAAGCCTTGGCTACTAGTCCTCAAAGTTCACTCCTCTACTTCATCATCTTCTCCTAACTAGATGACAATGACTAAAGACTCCACAAGATCCCTTACTAATACCAACTAAGCCACAAGTCAACCCAACCCATTATAAATTAAAATAAACCCTTACATTAAATTCATATACAAGGCATAAGTTGGCTTCAACACAAATTAAATGCCAAAAGTTGGTTGATGGACAACTTGGGCACCATAGGGACCAAGATCAAACCTAGGGTTAGAGAAAACCATGTTGAGTGTCAGCATTCCACTAGACATAACTGAGTTCCTTCACTAACCAAGAACCAATATGTACCAAGTCGTCTAGAATAAAACAAGCTCCTTCATTGACTAAGCTGACTCAGGCACCACTACTGTCGATTTCTCAATAAAAAATGAGCTCTCAATATCTTCAAAGCGCCCCAAGATTTTTTAAATTTCTTCATTAACTAAGTCACTCAGTTAACACAAAAACTAAACCAACTTAGTACTGACTAAGTCACACTTCATTCTTTGATCAAATCCACCAACTCCAAGGTCAAACCATACGAACATGTACGATTGCTAGCCAATCAAGGATGCTCCTACATTAGATACCCTAGGTTCAAAATATGTTCTCAATAGATGGAAGATCATCTTCTTGGATTCATTAAATAAATCCCAACTTATTTCTTCACATACATATCCTCCAAGTCTTCAACTTGTACATTCTTTCCCTTTCTCTTCTTCTACTTCCTTTCATCCATCCTCAATGTGTTACAGGTTTTCTTTCCACATTGATCTCTAACCCTCTCAAAATCTATTAATTGAACTTGGTTTCCAATACTCAGGTTCATCCTATCAAGCTCTTCATTCTAAAAAGGAATAAGGGAATGCTTATAGCCACCTTTCACAATTGAAAACACATTCTTGACACAATCATGCACAACCTTGTAATTATACTACCAAGGTCTACCAAGCAACAAATGACAACTTTTCATTTCCCTAATATCACAACACTTGATCCTCATACTACCCAATATGGAAATTAGCAAGGCATTGCTCCCTTACTTCCTAAGCATTTTCACCTTGCAACTAGCCAATCCTATAAGGATAAGGATGTCTCATTTTTCTCAAACCAAGTTTCTAAACCATCTCCTTAGTAACAAGGTTATCAATACTACCACCATCTAGAATCACATTATAGACTTTACCACCATAATTATAATGATTCCTAAATAATTAGTCCTCTGACAAGATTATAGTGTCCTCTAACCAACTGGTACTCACCAAACTAGAAAACTCTCTTCTTTCTTAGGTTGACTATCATGATATTCAACCTCATTCACTACAATAGCTCTTTGGTCACCAACCTTAGGACATTGATGAAATCTATGTCCTACTTGTCCATATTTGTAGCAAGTACCCTTAAAATCACCTCTACATGTCCTCCTCTTCTAATCAACACGTTTTGGTTCATCGTCTTCACTCCATTTATCTTTTTTCAAGCTATCCTTCTTCTCCTTCTATCTAGCATTACCTTGACTTTTCCTCTTCAACTTATCTTCTTCCTTTAGGGTATTCTCAGAAGCATCCTTAATCGAATCAATCTACAACATACTAACCTCATCTTAGATATTGAATCTCAAACCATTAATGTATTGAGCTACCTTCTCCTTTGAAAATTCTCTATGCCTAGGCCAAATAGCCAACTTGTAGAACTCCTCGGTATAATCTTTCATAGTCATATCTTTTTGGTTCAACTTTTGCAACCTCTTGAACAAATCAAGTTCATTATCAAAAGAAATAAATTTAGCCTTCAACTTAGTTACCATCTACCTCCAACTAGTGATCTTCATTTTGCCTTCCTCCTCTCCATCCCTTTTCATTTATTTCCACCAAAGAGAAGCATGTCCTTTTAGCTTAGATTGTGCCAACCTTACTCTGAGTGGATCCTCAACATCGTCAAGCTCAAACTAGTCTTCCAATTCACCAATCCAATCAATCATGTCTTTAGTATTCAAAGTACTTGAGAAATTAGAAACCTCAATCTTATGCTTCAACTTTAACTAAGATCTAGGCCTAGAAAATTGATCAAACCTATTTTCCATAGCTCTCTTTTCACGATTACTTATGTCCTCACCACTCATTCTAGCAACTTCAAAGTCTTTAGCAACATCCTCATAACCATCTTTAGTATCCACATGCCTAGGTACACCACCTAAAGTACTCACAATTTCAAAAATCATGCTACTTTTCATCAAATACATCTTCTCTAAGAACCTTGCTTCCACATCATCACATAAATCATCAATTGCCCTAGGGTCCAATCTTCCCAAAGGAATCTTCCAAGATTTTCACAAACCCAAAGCAATAAATCCACAAAACTAGAAGATCAATTAGCTCCATGAGATCAACCTTGTCTTCTAGCCTTTACCCAAGTTCTAGTGCAAACTACCTCAACTTTGGTGCTTGATCTACACACTCAAGAATAACTGTGGTCTGATACCACCTGATGCAATGAGAATCCAAGGGTACCCGGGCTACTAGAGGTAATTTTGATCCCTATAAATAACCACAAAGTGGAAGCACAAAAGAACATACAAGATGATACCAAATGTAACTTTTTATTCATAAAAAAATTGTTTACATGTAATGTGCCCAGTTGTAAGGCCTTTTGGAATAGGGCCAAATACAAAAATCCATTACAAAAATAGTTCTACAAGATCCCTCTAGATCCAACTCCATACTAATCCGAGAAAGTCTAGATCCACACTCTAGAAGAAAACCCCAAGGAAATCTCAACTTGTGCTTGCAACCACACCAAGCAATCTCCTAGTTAACCAAGCCTCAACTACTAGCCCTTCTCAAAGTTCAAGCTCCTCCATTTAATCCTCTTCTCCAAATTGGATGAAAATGACTAAAGACTCCACAAGATCCCTTATACTCAACTAAGCCACAAGTCAGCCTAGCGCATTAAAAATTATAATAAACCCTTACAATAAATGCCCACAAAAGCCACAAATTAGTTGCAACAAAAGGTAAATAGCTATGAACAAATTAAATGTCAAAATTTGGCACATAGAAAAATTGGGTATCATAGGGACCAAGACCATACTGAGTGTTAGAAAAAAATATTCCAAGCATCAGCATTCCACCAGATATAATTGAGTTCCTTCACTAGCCAAGCACTAGTATGTGTTGAGTCCTCGAGAAGAAACTGAGCTCCTTCATTGACCAAGCTGACTCAAGTAACATTACTAATGAGCTCCCAATAAAAACTGAGCTCCCAGTATCTGTTGAGTGCCCCAAGCTTCACCAAATGTCTTCATTAACTAAGTCACTTAGTTAACAGAACAACAAAACCAACTCAGTATTGATTAAGTCACACTTCATTCTTTTACCAAGTCCTCTAACTCCAAGGTCAAACCATAGCAACATGCAGGATTGCTAGCCAACCAAGAATGCTCCTACATCAACTTGAAGAATGGTAAGAACAATTAGGTTCTACTATTTGAAATATTTGTTGATGATATCATGTTTGCAGGAAAGGAATCACTTTGTAAATTATTTTTAGATGAGATCATGAGGGAATTTGAAATGTCAATGTTTGATGAGATCAAACTCTTTGTTGGTTTAAACATTTATCAAATGAAGCAAGGAATCTTCATTACTCAACCCAAATACATCAAGGATATATTAAAAATATTTTGAATGGAAGATTCAAGACCAATTAGTACACCTTTGGTAACAAGATATAAGCTATCTAAGAATGATGATTCTACGGATGTGAACTAGACATTGTATAGACCAATGATTGGAAAACTACAATATGTTGTTCACTATAGACCTAATATTGCATTAGCAGTTGAGATAGTTGCAAGATTTTTTGCAAGTTCTAAGGAGAATCACATGATGGTAGTAAAAGAAGACTGGGATATCTAAAAGGAGTAGAATACTATGGATTGTATTACAAGAAGAATGATAAGATTGAACTGAAAGGGTTCACTAATTCAAATTAGGAAGGAAATTTTGATAACAGGAAAATCACAAGAGAAGGAGCTTTCTTTTTGGGAAAGAGACTGTTTTCATGAATGAAAAATTAACAAAAGTGTGTTTCTTAGTCAATAATTGAAGTTGAATATGTGGTAGTTGTAGTGAATTTTTCAAATATCACATGGGTCAAGAAATCATTGAAAGGTATGAAGGAAGAGATCATAGATCCTGTTGTTATTTATTGTGATAATACTAGTTCTATAAACATGTCAAATAATCCTATGATGTGCATAAAGACTAAGCATATTGCTATCAAGTATCATTATTTGAGAGAGCTAGTTCAAGACAAAGAAGTGAGATTGAATTATATAAATACCAAGGAACAACTAGCTAATAGTTTCACTAAGGATTTACGTAAGGATTCTCATGCATATCTATAAGGCAAACTAGGAGTAATTCCCCTAGACAAGGCTACTTAAGCTCAAATGACACTCTGAATATAATATGTTGATCAAAATATCTTACAAGTTGATCCAAACAATTCTACTTTGGGAGTTTCCTAAAGTAATAGTGAAGGAAGAAGGACAAAATGTTGTATCAGTCATACATAGATGACAAGGGAGAATTTAGAACTGACATAAAGATATCTACATGGGTAACATACATGAGTAAAAAAAAAATTCAATATTTAGAGATAGATATATTATATGTTATTCTCAGAGAGGAAGGTGTTTGGCATTGTTGTCAAAGAGGGAGATGTATTCAATTTAGTTAACATAAGTAAGAGAGATTGTCATTGAAAGAGAGAGATTGTATCCAAGGATTTTGTATGAAAGATGTTATCAACAATAGAGAAGAATTTGATTGATTTCATGATATCATATGATAGAGGATAGAGAGACCTGGTGTGTTGCATATAAGAGCTACATGAATGAGAAATAGAATGAAACTAAAAGAAAGAGATTGTTGGACACAAAGATGAGCATCAAAATGAAACTAAGGATATCAATAAAGATATGATACTCTATATAGAGGGAGTTTGCTTGATTCAATACATATTTGGATTGCATGGTAACTAGAGGTGTTGCCATCAATGCCAAGGAGGGAGATTGTTGGAAACTATACTTGGAACAATTGTTATGTTGTGTCATAACAAAAGAGCCTAGTGACAAGGTTGAGTTATGATAAGAAACTACAAAGGGCACTTGATTAGTTAAACTTTGACAAGATAAAGTGATTGCTTAAATCATATTACAAGTTTAGAAGATAGTTGTATTAAATCCTTGAATAAATGATCAAAGACTGACCAAATGCATAGGCTTGACCGATAAACATAGCAAAAGATTAAGGAACTTGAAATGGATGCCAAGTGATGTTACAATTGACTAAGTGCTAGTACAAGATGAGAAGAATCAATGTCCACTAAGCATTAGTATTCATAGAGTGTTAGTATATATGCCAAAAAAATGATAGTATTGACTAAGTAACCCAATGATGAATAAGTGGCAGGACACAGTATTGATCGAGGGACAAAATTTAACAGTTAATGAGAAATTGTGATTTCAAGTTGACAAAGTTGAATTCTTGGGATATGTAAAGTGTATTGAAGATAAGGATAGATGACCTATAACATTTAAATTGAGGGAAACCATTTTTACATGTTTCCATGCAATGATTCAAGGAGAAGTTTGGAGAAGTTTCTCAAAGGATAAAAGAAGGGATGAAATGATGGAAAGATTCAATGAATCTAACCTAAACCTAAGATCTATGCTGATCAATAAATGACCAATTATCAAAATTACCAATTTAAGGAGGTAAAAGGGATAATTTTATGTATGTGTGTGAGGCAAAGGTTAACAATGCATGTGAAGACCTAACAAGCTTGGAATAGTTTGTTGGTGCTATTGATTGAAAAACATAAGAAGAAGGCAGAGTAGAGTTGAGAAGAGGCAAAGAGTGATTTCTTGAAGGGATGACAATGAAGCCCAATTAGTGGATCAACATGTGAGCCAAATAGAGATCTCTATTTGCAAAGTAAGTTGTATTTGTCAAATCAAAACCTGTTGTTACTTTCTAACCATTGCATCAGTTTTGAAATCCTTTAATCAAGGTTGACCTAACATTCATAAGTAAATCCTTTAATCAAGGTGGTAGTCTAATAGAATGTTCTAAAGTCCTCTAACAGGGCCACTCCTAATAGGGTGATTAAATCCTTTGAAAGGGTCACATTTAATAGCATGTTTTGTAACTTTTAACATGGTTGGCTATGAATAGAGCTCACTTCAAAAGAGTGACTTGAATTGGTGACATGTTGCTAGTAGTTTTTTTCCAAAATTTGGTTTACACATTAAATATTAGCATTGAACTTTAGTGGATGTTATTTTGTGATGACTTAATGTTAAAGTTCACATTCTTTACATATGGTATATTTAGGATAGCAGACTACTACTTTATGTTACTAAATGTTAACTATAGAGACTAAGCTAATGGATGTTGAGATCAGAAGAAGTTTAAATGTTTGATTGTTCAATTGCTACATTTGGACCTTAAATAAGTGATTGCTCCCCACCTCCATCCCTCATTTATTCTAAATATTGGCACAATATGGTATTTGACATTATAGTTAGATATTTTTTTGTCTTGCATTAAATGGTATCAAAGTTAGAGAATCTAATGTACTCATAGAGAACATAACATGAAGAAACCTATGGATTGACCTATGTGGGTGAAGTGAGATGTTATGTGATGAAATAGATGATGATACACATATGAATATGAAGTTTTGTTGGAGGGATCAAAAGGTTTGTTTTAGGTGTGTGAATCCTTGAATATTTGAGAGCTTAAAGTTGTAAATAAGTGATTATGTTGGTGAGATTCTAAGATGAGCTTCATGGACTAGGTTAGGTTTGAAGGATTCTTTTAATAGAGCGAGTTGAAGAAACTTGAATCCATTGATAAAGATAAAAAAAATAAAAAATGATGCATGGGTTTTTTATTGGATGAGTTTAGGCAATCTCTATGTTAGAAAATTGGAGAATGAAGAAACAAATAACTATTTTGAGAAAAAAATATAGAAATGTAGGCAATAAATCTAAAATTCCTTTGAGGAGATAAAATAGGAGATGAGAAAAGGTAAATTGTAATAGTGTAGAAATACCCTTTGGAGGACGTTGATGCAACTAATGATAATATAGTTGAGATAGAAAATCTAATGATGCATAAAAATCTAGAGTTTTATGAGGAACTTGATGATGAGTGAATTTTTGCTGAGGAATATATTGAGAAGATTAAAAACTTGTTTAGTGTAGTAGCTAATAAAGTTATTTCCATAGTGGCAAAATATGATTAAGATTATTTGGTTTCATATTATTAAAGTATAATTTTTTTTTAGATGATTAAGATAATCATGAAGGGAATTTTTTAAAAACTAGAAGTGAATAAATTTAAACATGAAAGTGTTGAGTTAAATTTATCTTTATATGCAAGGTTTAAAATAGGTCCACTTTCCCTTTAAATTTTAGGAGGTTTAATATAAGAGAGAGTTACATTTAAAGTTAACAAGCATGTGTTATATGTTTGAGTGTAGAGAATATTGAATATTATACAAAAATTAGTGGAGGTGTTTGAATTGTGGTGACAAGATTCCATGAACAAGGATAAAATCTTAAATAAGAAGAAGAGACAACCTTTGGTAAATGAATTAAACATATAGTGAGAAATAGTTCAAAAGAGAGAATAGGATAAGTGAAAAACTTATTGGAGGAGGTTTCTAATTGTCCTAGATAAGTGTTGGAATTGGGGAAGGAAGAATATATCTCTTCCTAAATTAGTGATGGAGCCCACTAGAATTGTTTTACAACCTAGAGTGGTAGTCCAACTACCCAACTCCATTTTGTGAGTTATAAGTTCATAATGATTTTCCTACATAGTGTGCCTAATAAAAGAACATCCTAAATGAATTAGAAATTCACATAGACCTAAAATAGTTTCCATAATTTTTATTTTTTTTGACATCTCTCTTTCTATGAAATATATATATATATATATATATATATATATATATATATATATATATATATATATATATATATATATATATGTTGGAACATTAAAATATGGAAAGAGTACTTATGAGAGGGGGGGTGAATCATAAGTACCAAACTTTAGCCAATAAAATTTTTAACTAAAAGTAAGTTGCATGCATGTAAATACATCAAATAAATATATAACAAAACTCATGCATCAATAACACATAACACCGGAATTTAGTAACGCAGAAACCCTCCAGGAACAAGAAGGTAAAACTAGGGTGGGGATGATACCCACAAAAATTTACTGCAACAATATTGTTCAACCACTTCTGATGGTTTGCCTTGTTAAAGGCCTACCCTATTAAAGGCTTTACACTGTATTAATAGTGACCTGGTTAGACGATTTTCAAACACTTAACATGAAGTGTCACCTAGTTAAAGGATTTTAATCACCTAATCAAAAGGTTCATACAAAATAGCTGTAAAGCTAACCTACCGCCATAGGATTTTCATTCTAATACAATTGCTAGAGAGTATTAGATACAATAAACTTAATAGATTACAATCCTTGATTGCTGAATATAGGCTCCTTTTCCACCTTCTCCTGATCTTGATCCTTTGTGATCTGATAAGTCTTGCTTCTGAAAATAGATTTGCTTATGCACCCTTTTATGTCCTTCAATATATCTCATCTCTCTCTTTTACAGTGAAATTTCATCTTCCTTATAAAGACTTCAAAGACTTAGGGTTTGTTTTGGATCTACGATCCATATTGAGTCTCAATTTCCTGCTTAATACTTATCTTTTGCTGATTGGTTGCATGCCTTTAGCATTTTTCTTATTGGCTGCATGAAAATTGAATAGGAAAAATAAAAGATTTGATCTTATCATTAAATTCTTCTAGATTTACCTTCTGTCAGCTACTAAAACTGTTTGCATCATAGTTTGTGCAATTCCAAACTTTTATGCTGTTCTATTGAGTTACTCGACTCCTGAAGTATTTTTGATACTCAGCACATGTTGTTTCTTGGATAGCTCGGCACTTGAACAAAACTGTATCACTCGGCACATGTTGCACTCGGCACTTGTTATCACTCGACACCTATTGCACTCAGCAGTTGTTATCACTCGACACCTATTGCACTCGACACTTATTATCACTCGACACCTATTGCACTCGGCACTTATCATCACTCGGCACCTGTTGCACTCAACACTTATTATCACTTGACACCTTATCTTACTTGACACTTACTCTTGATCTTGGTTAAGTGTATTGACACTCAGTTGTCAAATTTATTCTTTAAGCTAACAATCTCCCCCTTTGACATGAGTGGCAAAAACACTTAATTAAGATCCATGTGACTCAGTAATTTATCCTTCATTCAAACTTTACTCCCAAAATTTGCTATCTCCCCCAAAATTTCAAAATTTTCTATCTCTGCTATCTCCCCCTTTTATTATACTTATCATTTGATTCCTGTACTCAACTTTTTATTACTTATTCTCCCCCTTTTTGACACTTATGTCAAGGGTCTTTACAATGAAATGCCATATCTAGCCAAAAATGTGCTATTTAATTCAAGGAGTACCTTCAGAGTTGCATCCCAATTTGCTAATGCGACATCTAATGTCTTATGCTGGATGACAATCTCTGCTGCTAGGTGTACAAGTCCATCAGATGAAGAAAGGTTGGGGTCTTTCCTGAGGACTGTCTCTGCATTTATCTGCTCCTTGTGAAGTAATTCCAAATGAGGAGTAATTGACGATTGCATTTGTATCAATTTAGCTTTTGTGGTTGCCTCCTCTGCTGCTAAAATAGCTAGCTCTCTTTGTGTGTGAAGCGATTGGACAAAATGCTTCTCACTCTAAGCTGGATCTGTGGGGAGTTGCATGCTAGAAGTTTTTAGATTATTTTCCAAGCCAGTATTTTCTGGCTAGTGTCTTGTGTGAATGTGGACAAATCACACAACTTTTTGTATTGGGAAAAGATGTTTCCTAGTACAATTTTAACTGTTATAACTTTCTTTGCCAATTCTTCTTGTGACAGTGCTATATCACTAGATATTTTACTATTTACTTTTCCTTGGAACTTCTTTTCTGACCATTCAAGTAATCTACCATTTGTTTCCTGGTCTTCATTAGTCATCTGGTCAACTATATCAAATAGATGTTCCATGATTGGTCTTGACTCATCTGGAGATTGTAAGCAAAAAGCTTCTGTGAATATGTCTTTAATTTTATTCAATGTAAGCTTATGCTTGTATTCCTTTCTTAGTGCTTCTTATCTCCTTCTTTTGTCTAGTGCAATCTAAATTTCATTAATCTTTTCTTCAGTAAGAGTGATAGATTCATAATATGGGATCTTTATTTCTTCATCAAGCTCAGGAACTCCATAGTGAAGTCTCCTGACTGCCTTTGATGAGCTCAAGCCTAGTGTTTTGATTTTTAGCTGTAATCCATCTGTGCTCGACTGTTGAATAGTTTGTGTTGGAGTACCAAATTTTGATAATGCAACCAATGTTTGTATTGCATTCTCCTCCTTTTTTTGTGTCTCTTTTTCTTCAGCTTGAATATCCCTTTTATGAATGCTAGGTGGGGTTGAACTTGTTGGTTGTTCAGATATTTCTTTTATTTCCCCTGCTGCTGTACTCGACACTTGGAGTGTATCAGTGATTATACTTGATGGAGGTGGTGCTGGAAGGAATAGAATACCAGTAGTTTGTGTGGTCAAAGGTGGCACTTATGCTTTTACCTTGGCTTCTGGATTCTGTAATTCATCAAAACTGACGAATACAGGATTTGAACTTAACTTTGCTGCTTGTGATGATTGATCAAGGATTTCCAAATCCTCTGCAGTTAATGGATTGATGTTTAGATTTGAAATGTCTGTAACATCCTTTATTTTTATGAAATCTGTAGGTGTGATGGTGGCATGCAGAGGACTAGGAGAAGATACCTGTATGTCTTGCATACTTTGATCTTGTGGCTCAATTGTATCTTTCTCTTCCTCTTTCTTCTCATTGTGTGCCTCTTCTTCCTTTTCTTCTTTACTCTCCTTCTCCACTAGTTTCTTCTCTTTTGTTTCTGATGCTTTCTTTTCCTTTGTCTTGGCAATTGCTTCTACCTTATATTCTTCATTATATACATCTTCAATTTTCTTGTAAACTATTTTCCACAATCTTGTGGATTTGGTAACTACCTCTTCAATTTTATTCTGCAATATACTAAATGCTCTATACTTGGGAGTGAATATGTTATTATGCCTTTTTACGGCATTTATTATTTGATCTTTAGTCAAATCAGGCAACAATCTTACCAATGTTGACTCCCTTATTTCTTTTTCCATTTGTAAACAAAAATGCCATTTATCCTCTATAATTTTATTTAGTTCTCTTGGCATAGATTCATCTAATTCTAGAGGTGTGTGCTTATACTCTGCCATCATAGCATACACAGATTCCTCTAATTTATTTTTCTCTTCTTTGCTGAGCTTAGAAAAATTTAGGTTCTTTAGACCTTTTAAATCATTATTTCTAATTTTTGAACATAATTTATCAACAACAGTCTAGGGTTTGTGTCTTACCACTTGAAATTGACTATTGTCCTCTGACTCTATTTTCTCCTCATCTGTTTCAGGCTGGGGAATAAATTTCCTTTTCTTTGACTCAGCAGCAGTCTTCTTTGAGTCTTTCTTCTTTCCTTTTGCCTCCTCTTGGGCTTTTTGTGCTACAGCCCTTTTGGTCGGTCTCTTTGGTGTAGGGGCAGCTACTTTCCTCCCCTTGGATTTAGGAGCAGAAGGAGTTGTGGTCTTTCTCTTAACTGGTGCTTCCTTGGCTTCTTCTACCTCAACACTTTCCTCTCTGTCTCCTTTTGACCCTTGAGTCTGACCTTGAAGTTTATCTCCTTCTTCTTCAATGTCTTCTCCTTCTTCTTTTCCTGTTCCTTCTTCTTCTATGCCAAATTTTCTTTTGATTTGTCTCACCATTTTCTCTTTCTTCTTTACTGCTCAAGCAGTCTTCAAATCTGTTATTACCTTTGATTTGACAACATCATAAGTTCCAATTTTTTTTGCATTTTTATCTACTTCTTCTGCAAGTAAGGCTGTTATTGCTACAGAGGCTTGATCAACATCAAGTTCATAACCTAGTGGCCTAAGCCATCTTATTCTCGGTATAACTACTTGTATATAAGTATAATCTATATCTACAAGAAAAAAAATATCTTTTTGATATTTCTTAGTCAATGAGACTGGAATTCTCATTCTTTGTTTCATGGAATTTTTGAAGTCCTCAAAATAACCAGTCATTTGGGCATCAAAATTTTCACCTATCTGTTTAATGTATCCATTAATTTGTTCAACAATTGTTTTATCTAGATTCCATTTTACTTTACCCATAGAAGGAAATTCTTTCATTAGATAGAAAAACATACACATCAAAACTGACCCAAATTTGCATTGAGCTCCCTTGCTCTTCCTTATAGCTCCCAAAATTTCATTAATCTATTGAAACATGAGTTCTGCCAGATCATAAGTGTGATCCCTTTTGATTATATTGTATGCAACATCAACTGCTATACAAGGTACACTATTCAACCTGCTTGATTGATAGAATTTGTGTGAAATAATTCTCACAGAAAAATCTAGTAGGGGATCTATGACTGTGTCGATAGTCATTCCTCTATTGTTCCATTTGACACTTGTATTTTTCTCTATTATTTCCCTTTTGTCACTTCGCAGGGTCTTTGGCCGATCTAGGGTTGGAATGCCAGTAACCCTATGAACAGTTTTCTTGGTAAATTTTACTGGCCCTGACTCTAACCAAAAACCTCCGTCATGTATTTGGCTCAAAACTATCCGTACCCATTCTGTTTTGAAAACAGTCAGAAATGCTATGGTTTTGGTCAATCCTTTTCTTTCTATTATTGAAAAATCATTTTTTAGTACTTTGTTTTCACACAGTTTATCATATGCATTATGAATTTCTAAGTCTCCTATGGCTCCAATTTTGCAATTTTAACATCTGCGAACATCTTGTACCATAACAACTTTATTCGGAATAACTGATAATGCTCCTGCAGGATCATTCTTGTATGCTACTTCTAGAATGGGTTTAAATTTAGGTTGTTTTACTTCGTTGCTGAGCAACTGAACTTCATGACTCTCTAAACCCTTGGTGGTTCCTAACCCAGATGCCATTGTTTGCCAAACTAGTGTTTATAATTTAAACAAGTTTATGAGTCCTACGTAGCTCGGCACTTAAGTAAAATACCTTAAATCGATGAAATTTGTCTTGAATCACTGTTGAAATCTTTTACGAATGGCTTCTAAGCTGTTCTTGATCTTCTCCGCTCCTTTTTTGGCTTTGCTTCTTGTTTGAATGGTGGGAAAATGATCGAAAATAGGATTTATGTAACCTTCAAAATAGAGTAATAAATGCTTAGTATGCTGCCAACTATCTACTCGGCTCTTGAAAGGTTTCATTATAACTTGGCTCCCATTATGTTTTACTTTACTCGGCTCCTATGTATGTTTCATAGCTCGGCATCAACTATCAATCTCGGTCGTTGTTAGCAACTTGGCTCCTGAAGGAAACTTTGACATATCTTCAAAAAGTTTTCAATTTTGACTTAGCATCTTTTTTTAATGCTAATTTCATTTTTGCAGTTCTTATATGTCTTGGGACTGATTTATGATGTTACTTGGTTTATCAATCCCTCACACTCATTCTTTACTTAATTTGATGAAGTGTGATCACTTGACCTATTAGGTGAAGTGATCTATGTATTTGATTTGCTAGACTCATCTTTCTTTCTCCATGTCTTATTCATTTCACTTCTGATACGTCCAACATCTATCTTTGCCTTTCCATTGCTGAACTTAGAACTTGATGCCTTTGACCTTGTTGGGCAATTCCTGCTGACATGACTAGTTTTTAAGCAACTGAAACATGTGGTTTGACTCAACCATATTTTTTAGTTCCCTCTAAAATGTATTCTTATGCAATTCTGTGGGATATGTCCATATTCTTGACAATAGTGACAGCTGTTCCTGGTGTTGTAATCCCAAAATTCATGGTTTGATGTCTTTGCTGGTTGATTTACTGTCCACATAGGTTTTGATCTGCATTCAAATGCCCTATGTCCATACTTTTTGCAATTATAACAATTTCCATCAAATCTTTGAGTCCTTGTGACATTGGATTTGCAATTTTGTGTCATATGTCCTTGCATGTTGCACTTGTGACAAAAACTTTTGGGTATTTTTGATTGATTGAATCTTCTACTCCTGCACATATTAGTTGTATGTCCCTTCTTATTACAGAAATAACAAGTGGGTTTTGAATTCTTACCTTTATCACTTCTTTGTTCAGCACTATTTGACAATTCTCCAACTTTAGTGCTATTATATCCGAGTCCTGATGTATCATGGGCAGATTTTGGTGATTTCAACAACTGTTCAAAATACTTGATTGCTTCACTTATTTTATTGAGATTCTCTGCTACCTCTTTTTCTCTGTTCAATTCATTCTGCATTTGTCCATTTTGCATCTTCAAGGTAGAGATCTCAATATCCTTTACATTGAGTTCATGATGAAGATTCATCATTTGTGCAAGTGTATCCATCTGCATGTTTGAGATCCTTGATAGTTTAGTACATTTTTCTTCAAGTCTATTTGCAAGATTCCTTTTGTCATTTTCCATCATGACCTTATCATCAATTGCTCTATTCTTTTGTTCACTAATTTCACATATCATTATAGCCTCTAATTCATGTTCCATCTTGAGATTTCTTATCTCATCTGCTAGAATTTTATTTTTCTCCATCAGTTCTGCTATTGCTGCATCAAACTCTTTAGTGTCTCCACTGGAAAATATGTTGGTGGTATCAATCTCCTTGTAGTGCATATCATTTTCAGCTATGGCTAGATCCTTCCTCTTTTTTAATGAGCTTCTCAATTTGTTTTTGAATTCCTCCAAGCTATGCAGAGAAAGTTGCACATCTATCACCTGATTCTCAATGATCTTTCTAAGTTTGAAAGCTTCCATCTTTAGATCTTTTCCTCCAAGTTGTTAGGCTTTTCCTTGTGAGAACCTGACCAGGCCTGATACCAATTGTTGGAATATTCAAATATGGAAAGAGTGCTTATGAGAGGGGGAGGGGGGTGAATCATAAGTACCAAACTTTAGCCAATAAATTTTTTAACTGAAAGTAAGTTGCATGCATGTAAATACATCAAATAAATATATAACAAAACTCATGCATCAATAACACATAACACTGAAATTTGGTAACCCAGAAACCCTCCAGGAACAAGAAGGTAAAACTGGGGTGGGGATGATACCCACAAAAATTTACTACAGCAATATTGTTCAACCACTTCTGATGGTTTGCCCTGTTAAAGGCCTGCCCTGTTAAAGGCTTTACACTGTATTAATAGTGACCTGGTTAGAGGATTTTCAAACACTTAACATGAAGTGTCACTTGGTTAAAAGATTTTAATCACCTAATCAAAAGGTTCTTACAAAATAGCTGTAAAGCTAACCTATCACCATAGGATTTTCATTCTAATACAATTGCTAGAGAGTATTAGATACAAAGAACCTGATAGATTACAATCCTTGATTGCTGAATACAGGCTCCTTTTTCGCCTTCTCTTGATCTTGATCCTTTGTGATCTGATAACTCTTTCTTCTAAAAATAGATTTTCTTATGCACCCTTGTATGTCCTTCAATATATCCCATCTCTCTCTTTTACAGTGAAATTTCTTCTTCCTTATAAAGACCTCAAAGACTTAGGGTTTGCTTTGGATCTACGATCCATATTAAATCTCAATTTTCCGCTTAATAATTATCTTTTTCTGATTGGTTGCATGCCTTTAGCATTTTTCTTATTGGCTGCATGCGAATTGCATAGGAAAAATAAAAGATTCGATCTTATCATTAAATACTTCAAGATTTACCTTCTGTGGGCTGCAAAAACTATTTGCATCATAGTTTGTGCAATTCCAAACTTTTATGCTATTCTATTGAGTTACTCGGCTCCTGAAGTATTTATGATACTTGGCACATGCTGTTTCCTGGATAGCTTGGCACTTGAACAAAACTGTATCACTCGGCACATGTTGCACTCGACACTTGTTATCACTCAGCACCTGTTGCACTCGGCACTTGTTATCACTCAGCACCTGTTGCACTCGACACTTATTATCACTTGACACCTGTTGCACTCGGCACTTATTATCACTCGGCACCTGTTGCACTCAGCACTTATTATCACTTGACACCTTATCTTACTCGACACTTACTCTTGATCTTGGTTAAGTGTATTGACACTCAGTTGTCAAATTTATTCTTTAAGCTAACAATATATATATCCTTTGGTGATATTCCATATGATGCTAGCATAGCCATACTAGAACTAATGGGCATACACTTACAAATTCTACCATAAACTTTGATAGCCACATACTACACTATCTAACACATATTCATGCATATATACCTGTAGGTAGATAGACAAGGCAATTTAAGGCACTTGTAAAAATATCTTTTGTTTTAAAAATGTTACATATCAAATTGGCACTTTCTCTCCTCTCTTCTCTGACTAGATTTTTTTGAAATATAGAC